>NW_020769315.1:2718106-2798487 GCF_900518735.1 Pseudonaja textilis | reverse complement strand
GAATAGAATAGAATAGAATAGAATAGAATAGAATAGAATAGAATAGAATAGAATAGAATACTTTATTGGCCAAGTGTGATTGGACACACAAGGAATTTGTCTTGGTGTAAATACTCTCAGTATACATAAAGAAAAGATACATTCATTAAGAATCAAGAATCATAATGTACAACACTTAATGATAGTCATAGGGTACAATCAACAATCAAATCATACTAGGAAACAGTCAACATAAATTGTAAGGATACAAGGGACAAAGTTACAGTCCTACAATCACAAGTGGGAGGGGATGGTGATAAAGAGTAATGGGAAGATTAGCAGTAATAGTAGTGCAGATGTCAGCTGGTGCTCCATTCAAAATCCAAGAAAGAAATACTTAGACTCCATTAATTAGAGAAAAGATATCTTTTACTGGAAGTCAGTGGTAGCAACAAGAAAATTCTGAATCTGGGGAAATAGGCACGTACATCACATATATCAAGGGAGTGAAATGTTCCCACCCCCAATAGTTCAATTGGCTCATCCAATTAAAAGTTGTGTAAAGCATCATGTGGGCATCTCCAGGTGGAGATAAAGCCTCGGTCCATTGACCTTGACATATTTTGATAAAGAGTTGCGGCTGCGCATAGCATAGGATAGAAGCCTAAGCAAGAATCTTCCCCCCCAACTTATATAGTTCTGTTTGTAACACCTCCAGCTCACTTCCCATAACCATGCCCCCCTCCCCACCCCGTTACTTATGACAGCCGAAAGATGCAAAGCAAAGGAAGAAAATATTGAAGGCTGACAGCAGACTTTGTAATAGTTGAACAGTGTTGAGGGAATTATTTGTTTAGCAGAGTGATGGCATTCAGGGATAAAACTGTTCTTGTGTCTAGTTGTTCTGGTGTGCAGTGCTCTATAGTGTTGTTTTGAGGGAAGGAGTTGAAACAGTTTATGTCCGGGATGTGAGGGGTCTGTAAATATTTTCATAGCCCTCTTTTTGACTCATGCAGTCTTTTTGACTTGTGCAACTGGACAGGGGAAACCTTACCTAATCTTAAAAGTGCCCACTAGATAATTTCCCCCAATGGACTTTTAAAACATTTATTTAAAAGACAGGCATGCTGCAAAGCAAAGGACTCTTTGTTTTTTGTTTGGTTTTGCAAGGGATATTTTAGCGTAATCAATATGGTAGATGGCAGCAACCTAGAAGTTAATTTTGAAAAAGCATATGTCTACTCAGAAAAAAATAACCAACAACTCTGTTTCATCCATGGACTATGCATACCTGAAAAACGGCAATGATTCCATGACCCTTAGAATAAAACCAAGTATTTTCTTGCTACAATCTATAATTAAAGTATTATAAAAACTGGAGAATCAAGTTTCAATTCCCTGCATTCAAGGGGAAGAAAGTCCTGCTTTCTCATAGGATCACTTTCTGTTAATTCAGAACAAGAGTGGACAGCAAAAACCTGAAGAGGTAAGTTTCTGCATCTCTCAATATATGAACAATAATCTGCTCAAGATTAATTCTTCACAATTCTATAAAGAATGTTTTGCAATTTTGATTTCTTGGTTTCAGCCTAGCTATAATTTAATATTTTTCAACATACAGCTTTAGAGCAACAGTCCAGAATCAGGCTTTAAAATAAGCTCATTTCATATTATCCTAAATCAAAAATTGTTGATCATTGTGATGGCTTACAGAAAATTATCAGCATACAAAGAGCGGAAATACCTTGGATTGGACCTTTATATGAGTGCAGCAGTATTCCAGACAACCATCAGATGGCAGAGGTGATTTAGCTATTTCTTTTCTCTTTGCTGCTATTTAATTCCATCTAACATTATTGCTTTATTATGTTTGTTTATTTATTTATCTAAAATTATGCAGCCTAGATATGGTTTCCTTACCCAAGTTTAGAAAAGAAGAACTGGATTTGAATTCTTACTCAACCAAAAGTTCCTGGAAAGCTTTTGTTCTGTAGAGACAAAGGGAGATAAAATTTTGACAAGATTGCAATAACATTCTTTAAGTCCCAGAAAGTATGATGATATTCAGAAACTGCTCAGGCAGGATTCATTAAAATATAAGAAAGATAGAAAATAAAACACAACCAAGTTTGCAGGATTCTGTAATTATAGCCTATCTCAATAAAATATAGTTTCTAGTCTTCATTTGGAGAGAATTTTTTTGTCTTTCCTATACAGTGAGATAACACATTATTTGTCCTTAAGGTTGGCACAGGTCATAGTATCATTTAAGATAAATGTCCAAAGCTCATTGAAGGAAAAAAACAGGGAGGGAAGGAGGGAGGGAGGAAGGAAGGAAGGAAATCAATCTTTAACAGATTTTTCTCCATTTCAAATTTACAAAGAAACTGGGTATGTTATTTAGAGCAAATCAGCAGAATAGTTTCATAGAATGTAAAATGGCTTGATCTTATCGTCTTCCTGTCATCTGCACTTTGGATTGCTTTTAGCGGGTTTACCTAAGATAACATACTGTCAGATATTGCTAGAGTAAATGCTAGAGTAAAAATCAATGGCTATTCCAAATTTATTGCAAGCACACTAAACGGAGGGCTGTCAGCTTTAGGGGTCAGCTCTATGTCAGGAAGCATCATTCAAGTCAATGCTATAAACCTGGTATGTAAACATCACTTTCAATTCAGGATCACAGAACTAATTTCTGCACAAAGAACTGCCACATTGAGAAGTGTCTGTGTTCCATGAAAACATAATTGCATGGAGGTGGTGGGAGGTATACAGAAATGACCTTATTTGTACTCTGATGCTCCAAATGTTTAAATAGTAGAGAAAATATGTCATATTTCCATAATTGCTATAAGCAGGAATTTATTTTCCAGTTGATGTTGAAACTTATTATCTAAATCAGCATTCCTCAACTTGTCCCTTCCAAAATTGTTGGGCTATATTTCCCATTATCTGTAGTGGGTACATCCAATGGGAGGTCTAGATCTAGCTAATGGAAATTGTAGACCAACACAGCTTCCTTTTAAAATTTCCCATGGAAGTCTTACGCTTCCACAATGAGACCTTTCACTCAGCATATCTCCTTTGCTGCACAAATTACTGCAATGTGTGCCCCTTTAGGCCAAAAAAGTTGGTGTGGGTCATAATCAGAGGTGGTATTCAGCAGGTTCTGACCAGTTCTGGAGAACTGGTAGTGGAAATTTTGAGTAGTTCAGAGAATCGGCAAATACCACCTTTGACTGGCCCCGCTTCCATCTATTCTCTGCCTCCCAAGTCCCAGGTGATTGGCTGGGTCTTCTTTTGTTTCCCTGCACAGGAGAATGGAACTGGAAAGCAGGTTAGTGGGGTGGAGAGTAAATGGGATTTTGCAGTAACCTTCCCCTGCCATGCTCACCAAGCCACGCCTACAGAACCAGTAGTAAAAAAAATTGAATCCCACCACTGGTCATCATGTCTTATTCTGCAACTATCCCTAAGAAGCCTGGGTGTCATTTAGTGAGTAAATTGAACAAAAATAATTTTCAATCTTGGAATAAGGATGACAAGAAATTGAAATATATCTGGAAACACTTTCCCCCCAAACAAACTCAAGCTCCTCTTGCTAGCAGATTCCAAGATTCTGTAAAATGCAACTAGTTCTCATTCTCCAGTACATTCATGTATGGATCTTATAGAAATGAAACTTTTATTTTTGTAAACCAAAAGTTTACAGTGTAAGTCACTGTAAACTCTATGGACTTTTTACATATCTATGCTAGCTGTGTTTGTGGGTGTATATACAGTATGTTGTTGTTTGGTTCTAATCCATTTTTGTTTCATACTTTTAGTGAAAGGGAACTTGTTCATTTTTCCATAGAATTCAGGGTTTGATTAGCACATAAAACCACTGTTCATCCTTCTCCAGTTGACTGGGGGATTCTGGGAGTTGAAGTCCACACATCTAAAAGTTGCCAAAACATTGGCTAACAGCCATCTGGTTCGTCCTATGGGAATAGAATGCTAACCAAGATAAGGTTCTTCTGTTTTTGTAGAACCCAATACACTTAACAGAGATTGCTTCTTAGCTTTCTTCTATAAAGTGCAGTTCCTTCATCCACAACCACACTTGAAGAGTCAACGTGTCTGCCAAATTCTAGACCAAACAGGAGCCTTCCTGCATCTTGCAGATCTCATTCACACCAATTCCTATGTAAATGATTGATGACTGTTAAAATTATGCCAGTTGCTAGAAATGCAAATCAATAATCACATATTTATTTTTATGCTTCCTCTCTTCTCTCAGCTCTGAGAGATTACAATTAAGAAATCCTTTGATTTGAACCTTAAATTGTTCATTTGGCTTTATTATCTCAGCTGATAGCTTATCTTTATTTCCTGCTATACTTGGCAATTTTCAGTCTTGGTATTTCAGTCTCACAGTATAAGCTAATCAAGTTTCATACTATCAGAAGCATCATAAATATTTTTAGCATTATTACTTTATTCAGTTTTGAAATTTCAAAACAAAAAAATGAACAGAATGGGTCTTTGAAATCATGAACTGATAACTATAATTAATGTTAAACCCTTCTGCAAAATCAGCATAATTAATTTATGTATTATTCACTGGATATTTGAAAACAATAGTTTAATAATATACAGATAACAAAAATATATATACTACAGGTGTCCATAACTCATAAGATAGTGTCAGCATTCCAGCAAACCTCCATTCCAACCAATAACTCTGAGACAGGCATCTCTGAAAAGTTCCTTTTATTTGGATAGTAACTGGCACAACTGTGGATTCCTGAATCTGAAAGTTCCAGACTTCCTTACAATAAGTAAAAACTACAAATCCATCACCTACACCCATCACTACATTACATGGCCCAATCATCATCTGTCCCAAAGTAAGACTTCCTTTCACTATGCGCAACATGACCTGACCTTGAATCAGAAAAAAGAATTTTATTATGTCTAACTAGATATACTCCAATGAATTCTCCCCTCCCACTTTCCCAGGCTCAATTGGCAGCGTGGGAGCATCGTATCTCAATATGGCTTCCAAAGCTGATTGATAGCTTTCAATGGGTCTCTGGACTTGGCCAAAAATTATAAGTTTATTTTCATTAACTTCTAAGTCAATTTAACTTTTCATTCAATAATGAATGTACACAAAATTATTTATATCCACTAAAATTGTTAACTTCAATAAATCTTATTGCCACAAAGAAGGGGATGTCAACCTATTCTCCAAAGTCATCTGTGGGCAGGACAAGAAGCAATGGATGGAAACTAATCAAGGAGAGAACCAACCTAGAACTAAGGAGGGATTTCCTGAAAGTGAGAACAATGAATCAGTTGAATGGCTTGCCTTCAAAAGTTGTGAGTGCTTCATCACTGGAGGTTTTTAAGAAGATATTGGACAGCCATTTTTCTGAATTGGTATCGGGTCTCCTGCTTGAGCAAGAGGTTGGATTATAATTGTGCGTGAATATGCACAACCATGAGAACTAAAAACATATTGCTTAATTAAGGTAAAAATTTTAATTCTGTTTTAAAATTCTGGAGAATGTCCCATATATTTAAAATTATAGTGAATACATATTCTCATATATTGAAAATGCTAAGAATTTAATTCAGCCTTTCCAAATGTTGTGCATTTGATTGCAATTCATATGACTCATATACAACAGTGAATTTCCATCCTAACTGGGAAAGTTGGGAATCGTTACGAATACATTTGGAAAGTCTGAATTTGAAGAAGGCCTTTAATTCAAATTTGTTATTGTTGGTTATAGAAACTAGCCTTATGAAATTAATTCAAAATGCATTCTTTGTCCTTGGTAACTGAAATACATTCCTTCTTTTTCATATTCAACAGCAAACAGCTGGAAATCATTGGATGCCAAATAGAATGACCTGCATTAATAGCTGGAAGGCATTTTATTGAGGTGAAATCTTAGATATGAAATCTTAGATATCAAATCTTATGGCCTGTGTTCCTTTGAGAATGTCACATCCAGGAGAAGGGTGAAACAGATGTCCTACCTCTCTGCTTCGTGGCAATTTCAAAGCTCTCTTAATCTGTTTCTCTAAACTTTTTGAATACAATAAACTTTCAGTGGAATTCATTTTCTTTCCTGGCACATTAATCAAGTGAATGTATTGAGTGTGTGTATTGTGCACACACAAACATATTTGCACATTTAGTATATCATAATTTTATTGCTAGCAAACATTAAAATATTCCCAATCACCCACCTCATTATTTAAGTATAACTATATAACTGGAATTGTTTATTTGTGCTTGGATGACATCAGCTTTTACTCAGGAAATCAGGTTTTAAGGCTTTCATATGGTTCATCTCCTTCTCTCCCTTCTGTTCTCTCTTAACATGATAATAAATCAAATCTTTTTTTTTTCAAGAGCACATATAGCATTGGAACATATCAGGGCAAGGCAGAGACATTGTCAGCTGGTGCTCCATTCAAAATCCAAGAAAGAAATACTGAGACTCCATTAATTGGAGAAAAGATATCTTTTACTGGAAATCAAGTGGTAGCAACAAAAGAATTCTGAATCTAAGAAAATGGGCGCATAAATCACATATACAAAGTAATGGCAATGTTCCCACCCCCAATAGTTCAATTGGCTCATCCAATTAAAAGTTGTGTATATCATCATGTGGGCATCTCCAGGTGGTGATGAGGCATCTGTCCATTGACCCTGACATATTTTGATAAAGAGTTGCAGCTGAGCATAGCATAGGATAGAAACCTAAGCAAGAATCTAGCCCACCTTCCAGCTTATACAGTTCTGGTTTGTAACACCTCCAGCTCACTTCCCATAACCATTCCCCACTCCTCCCCACGTTACTTATGACAGCCGAAAGATGCAAAGCAAAGGGAGAAAATCTTGAAGGCTGACATTCGGCCCTCCTGCAAAAGAGACGTTAGTCCTAAAAAAAGATAAAAATAGAAGGTAATAGAAACTATACATGTAACACCATACTATTTTTTAGGGTTTATCAGGATATTTAGTATGAAATGCCTTGATAAGTGTAGGAGCTCCAACATCCTTCTCATTCACCCACTCAGACTGGGAAGGAGGAAAATGTTTCCAAACAATCAAATATTGGAGTCGAGCCATTTGTTTTCGAGAATCCAAAATTTCTTTAACTTCAAAATGTTGTTCACCTTCAATTAGCAATGGTACAGGGGGGATCAACCTGAGTTGGTCTCAAGTCAGAGGTATGTTCAGGTTTTAATAAACTAACATGGAAAACAGGGTGGATCTGTCGAAGGGTTTTAGGTAATTTCAGTTGGACTGCCACAGGGTTCACAATTTGTTCAATTGAGAAAGGTCCAACATACTTAGGTCCAAGCTTTTTTGACTTTTGTGTGGTCTGCAAATATCTGGTGGATAAAAAGACCTTGTCACCCACTTGATATGGTTTTTGTGGAGTTCTCTTTTTATCTGCAAATTTTTTATGAGCTTGATGAGCATCATCTAATGCTTTACGGGTAACCGGCCAGGTAAGCTGGAGCTGTGTTATCCATTCATCTAATGACTGAATGTTAGGTTTCTCCTGTGGAAGCTTGGGTATGGGTACAAAGTCTTGTCCTGAAGCCACTTTAAATGGAGTAAACCCAGTACTACTATGTACCAAATTGTTATATGACACCTCAGCGAATGGCAATAGGCCAGCCCAATTATCTTGCTGATAATTTATATAACATTGAAGATATTGTTCCAATACCGAGTTAGTTCTCTCACAAGCCCCATTGGCTTGTGGGTGGTGGACAGAGCTTAAGCCCTGGGCAGAGCCCAATAACTTCAGGAACTCCTTCCAAAAGTTTGAGGTAAACTGGACATCCCTGTCTAGGATTATGCGTTCAGGAACCACTTGTAACCTGTAGATATGTAAAATAAACAGTTTAGCCAATGTTTTCACAGATGGGATTTTCAGACAAGGCATGAAATGTACCTGTTTGGAAAACAAATCAGTTACTACCCAAATAACTGTATTTCCCCCACTTTCAGGTAATTCCACTATAAAATCCATAGCAATTTCCTTCCATGGAGCCGTTGGTCTAGCCACATTTTGTAGTAAGCCTGCTGGTTTAGCAGCAGGAGGCCGTTTGGCTGAGGCACAGATAGGACAGCTAGCCACATAAGTCTCAATGTCATTTTTCAAGGTAGGCCACCAAAATTGCCTTTTAACCAAGTGTAAGGTTTTCACGAATCCAGAATGTCCAGCAGCTTTAGAGTCATGAGCTTGCTGTAATATTTGGTTTCTCAGCTTGCAGGCACATATAATTGGGCCCCCACCCATGCCAATCCATCTCTAACTGTACAGTTATTTGAGTGAGCAAGGAACCAATCATCAAGTTTTAGAGCATCTCTTAATTGTCCAGTCAAATCATTTGATAAATCAACCTCCTTCTTTTTCTGGGCTCTGGTAACCACTGGAGCTGCCAACAGTTTGGTTGGGACAATAGGCCATGCCACTTCTTGGCAAGCACTATTATATTGAGGTAATCTAGATAAAGCATCTGCCATGAAGTTCTTCCCCCCTGGAATGTACTTCAATGAAAAATTAAAGCACTTAAAGTACTGCGCTTAAAGGGAACTTGCTTGGGAGACAGCTTCCGAGGCATTTTCAAAGCCTCCAAATTTTAATGATCCGTCCACACCTCAAATGGGTGTTTTGCCCCTTCTAAGAAATGTCTCCAGGTTAACAGAGCCCAGCGAACTGCAAAAACTTCTTTTTCCCAAATGGCCCATCTTCTTTCGGTTTCAGTTAGGTTATGGGAAGTATATGCACACGGTTGCAGAGTCCCCATCTCGTTTGCTTGTGGTAACACTGTCCCGACTGCTATGTTGCTTGCATCGGCTTGGATTACAAAAGGGGCGTCCATGTCTAGGTGCTTGAGCACCGGCTCAGCAGCAAACAGTCGTTTCAGCTTCTCAAAAGCGGCTTGGCACTCCATGGACCACTCCAGGGGTTTACTAGGTTTCGGTTTCAATTCCCCTTTGGTTTTTAGGAGATTTGTAATCGGCAATGCAACCTTCGCAAAAGCAGGGATAAACTGACAGCAAAAATTAGCAAATCCCAAGAAACTTTGCAGTTGTTTCCTGGTGCAGGGAGGAGCCCATTTCAAAATGGCATGAACTTTCCCCGGATCCATTTCTATTCTGTCATGTGATATGTGATAGCCTAAATAGTCAATTTTCTCCTGGTGGAATTCACATTTGGATAACTTTGTGTACAGTTCAGCAGCTCAAAGTTTTTCCAGAACAGAACGTACTAGTTTCACATGTTCATCCCAAGTTCCGTGTAGATAAAAATACCATCAAGATAAACCAGCACTCCCTTATATAAATGTTCTTGCAGAACCTGATTTATCATTTACATAATTACTGCAGGGCCCCCCGTAGGCCAAACGGAAGAATGTAGAATTGGAAACAGCCCATTGGGCAGTTAAAAGCAGTTTTCCATTCATCCCCTTCCTTAATTCAAACTCGGTAGTATGCTTCTCGCAGGTCGAGTTTTGTAAAAAATTTCCCTTCGGCCAAGTGGGCCAACATATCCTTCATCAAGGGGAGGGGGTACACGTTCTCCACTGAAATAGTATTGAGGTTTCAGTAGTCAACACATAAACGAAGGGAGCCATCTTTCTTTTCAGGGAACAATACTGGGGCTGCTACCCGAAGTCTAGCAGTTTGGATGAAACCGTGTTCCAAATTCTTATCGATAAATGACTGCAGCTCTTCTAGCTCCCGCGGTATCATCGAGTACAGTTTCGGTTTTGGGAGTTTCACCCCGGGTAAAATTTCAATGCTGCATTCTGTTGAGTGATGAGGGGGAAGCTTGTCCGAAGCCTTTTCACTGAATACCTCCTTTAAGTCCCAATATTCCTCCGGAATTTTCTCCTCCCATTTCAGGCTCTCTGTGCCAGTGGAGGCCAGCCCAGTGGGATTCTTGAGTTTAGGTTGAGATTGCCCCTCCCCTTCTGGGTGTTGGTCAGTACGTATGCGCAATGACCCCCTCCTCCAATCAATGTGGGGGTTCCATTTCCAGAGCCAGGGCAACCCCAGTATTGGGGGGTGCTCCATCCCAGGAGCCACAATAAAAATACAAAGTCTTCATCCACTAAGTATTTACAATCTACACACAAATGTAAAAAATTGGGACCTAAGTATGTGGGACCTTTCCCAATTATATGAATTGTAAATCCTGTGGCAGTACAATTACAATTGCCAAAGACACTTAGATGGATTCACTCTGTCTTTCATGTCAATTTGTTAAAACCTGAACTTATGTCCAGTTTGCAACCTGACAAGACCAAATCCCCCAGTTCCTCTTTTGATTGAGGGCAAATTAAATTTTGAGATTAAAGAAATTCTGGATTTGAGGAAATAGAGAGGAAAACTCCAATATTTAATGGTTTGGAAACATTTCCCTCCTTCTCAGTCGGAATGGGTGCCTGAACGAGATATCAGAGTCCCTGGGCTTATATAAGCATTTCGTTCAAAATATCCTGACAAACCTTAACTTCTTTGTAATGTTTTATAGTGTTTTGGAATGTTTGTTTTCCTATTGTTTTATTCTTTCTTGTTTCCTAAGGATAATGCCTCTTTTGCAGGGGAGGCTAAATGCTTCCTTCTTCTGCTTGGCTTTCCAGCTGCCATAGTAATGGGGGGAGGGGAGATAAATTGGGCTATGTGTGTGGGGGAAAGATTGCTGGAGGCTTGAGAGGGTGAACTGTAAAACTTTCTTGTCTATGCTTACTTGCTTACTGTGCAGCCGCAGCATCTTATCTATCCAGGCCAAGGTCAAGGGCCAGATGTCTGCATCATCACCTGAAGATGCCCCACATGACATTATGCACATCTCAGATTGGATGACCAATTTGAACTGTTGAGGGTGGGAACACTGGCATAACTTTCTATATGTGATTTTCGCACCTATTGCCTCAGATCTTGTATTCCTCTGATGCTACCATATCAATTTTCAGTAAAAGTCCTTTTCTCTAAAACAATGGAGTCTAAGGGTTTCTTTCTTGGATTTTGAATGGCACCTCACCTGCCACTTCCCTTTATTCACAGGGCTAAAATCATTTATAACAGAACATTAGGAAATAGAAAGTGAGAGGAGACTTCTGAGAGATTAGGTTTGAGACCTTCAACTCTTGTTACTTTAGACAATTTCCAAATTTTGTCATTGTGAGGTTTAGCCAATTAAGAAAAATGCTGGGGCATCAACATGTACAATAACAGGCTAATTTAGATTTTACCATCACAACAAAGGCAACAGTTTAACCTATGGCATATTTTGAAAGGTCATATCACCCTTTCTAGGTAGGAGCTATAGCATAATACATATGAAAGTAACTCCCATTCAGCTCTGTCATCAGTCATTATTTAAAGATCCAATGGGGCAATCCCGAATGAATCTGCCACTGATCTGGTTATTGTAGATTTAGGGGAAAATAGATAGAGAACAATGAAAATGCAGCATTTAAATTTTATGTGTGTGTGTATTTGTTTGTTTGTGTGCAAATTCTATTTATCTTACACAATACTGATCTAACTGGAGCAAAAAAATTTTGTTGGATAACTGTAGAAACTAAAACAGCTGCTGGTCAGGAGTCACAGTCTTTTCATATAATATCTTGTCATTTCAAGGTGTTTGTGCAAAATGTCATAAACGTTTCATCCAATTTTCAAGACGTTGCATTTCTCATCTTCATGAAGCAATGCACCACAAAGACATTTTGAATAGGAAAAGAATGTATAAACATATGTCTACTATACCAGCTGCAAAGATTAAAATGCAATATATATAATGTACTTTGCAAGTTTCTCATAGCAACACTATTTGAAAAGAAAGGCGGGGTAGAGTCCTGCCCAGATACAACATTAAAAGAAAATGCTATAACTGAAACAGAAAGCAAAGAAATATTGCAGGAACAATTTGAGCTAATAAACCAATTTGATTTTACCCTACTTCCACTTAATCACAGCACAAATATGCTTTTTGCAAGGTTTTATTTTTTGCAATAACTTCATCGCATTGTCTAGACAGGCTTAAGTCACCCTTAACTGCATCAGTCCTAAAAGAATCAACTTCCCATTATTCCAAGGCAGCCTGGATATAATCTGTTATGCTTCATTACCAATCTCTGAAGGAAAGTCAGGTAATGACAGAAATTGGGAATAAATGTAAGTAAGGCAGGATATGAAATAAATACTATGAAGGCAGGATAAATATTAACAAAATTCAGGACAGCAAATTTCATGCCAGTGTTGTTTTGCTGACTCATTGATGCAAAAGTGCCACTTTGGCTCATCCTTATATTCTCCTAACATGGCAGCAAAATGCCACACACCCCCCACTAATGTTTTTATACATGGCATTGCCTTTATCTCCTCCTCAATCCACAGCTACAACTTAGTTTTAAAATAGTATTTTCCATGATCTTTTCCTTCCAATTTCTTCAGTTTGGGTTGTAGCTACAATCTAGCATATTGCATTAACAACAATGGAGTTGTTGAGAGGCTTGGAGGGGGATCTGTCCAGTGCTCCCATTACTTGAGGTTGTTGCAGGCATGGCCCCTCCCTTATGGCCTCTGGAACTCCTCCCCACCCACTCCATTTTGAGTGAGCTGCAGGACAGATCAATCAGACTTATGATGATTGGTGAACCTTTTGGGCTTAGTGTGTCAAAAATTCAGAAACTGCATTATCTGACTCTGTTCACGTCACACCTGCACATGCACATACTTTACAAAACAGAAACAACTGTTTACATATTTAAATGAGATGGCCGGCACATACATCCCATACATAGCCCCAGCCTACACGAGATCTTTATTGTTGAAGCTACACTGGAGAATATTCTTCCACGGTTGCTTTAGCCTCTGAAAAGCCCAATTCTTACGCCATTTTTGAAGGGTCCAGAACCACAAAACTTCCAGAGGGTCTGGAAGCCATGTGATAGTACAGTTCATTCTTGTGCAGCCTCCACAGCATCATTTTTTTTTCCATCACAGCTGTCATTCATTCTCCTTTCCCAGTTCTCTCTTCTAAACACCTGAGATGTTCTAACATGTGCATGCACGTTTTAAATAAAGTTTTTAAAATTTCAGTGTTTAAAATACGACAGGTTTTATTTTGGTTATGATGAGGTTTTCTTTGAAATAGAATGGAACAGGAGATGTGTGGATTGAACACAGCTTTATAAATAACATACATAGAAAAACCATAATATGAAGGGGGAAAAAAGGAGGGGTTGCTTTTGGACATAATCTATGACGCATTAAATAAATGACATTAAATCAGTCTAAGTTGTCCATAGGATTTTAAATATGAAGATATGAAAGCAGCCAGAAATTTCATAGTTCCTAATTGTCAAACATGTAAACCTCTCAGAGTTTTGAGGTCAAATACGATATAAATATTTGTTAAACTTATAAATGCAATATATCAACAGTACTAATGTTACTCACATATTTAAGGGGAGAACTAATCTAGAACTAAGGACAAATTTCCTGACAGTATGATTACCGTAATCAATGGAATGGGTTGCCTTCAGAAGTTGTGAGTGTCCCATCACTGGAGGCTTATAAAAAGAGTGGAAATGGTATGGAGTTTCCTGCCTGGGCAAGAGGTTGGACTACAAGACCTCCGAGGTCTCTTTCAACTCACTCATTCTGTTAATATGAAATGAGACACAGTGTTAGTTGAGATGTGGTCTGAAAACATACGTGACAAATCCGCTAATTATATACTATGATACACTAGGAATTGCACACAGTTTTTCATGAGGATCAGTTAACTGCTCAGGTTAGTAAATAAACACTGTTGAAATCACTCAGCCATTTCTGGAACAGAAAACTAGATCAGAAAACTAGTTGTCTCATTGTTAGAATTATATTTTGGAAAAACGGATGCCAAGAAATATTGGACTTGTTCACACATGATGCTAAATTATAGAGTGTTTTTGGATTAGCTTGATATGCTAACTTGCCTATTATTAAACAAAAGTTAAAATACTTTGTTTGCATTATGCATAAACAAGACAACCAAGGTATTTTTAATAAATTCTTACCAAGGAAGCCAACTGTCCATCTGCCCTCTCCAGTAGACTGAAGTCTTCCTGAAATCTGTTTATAATACAGAACTTCACAATTGTTCTTGATCCAGAAATAAGAAGATTAGTATTAGTGCTTTTTTTTCCTTCCTCTATTGACCTTTTAAAAATATTAGGTTACTCTCGTGTAATTTTTAAATAGTAAAATAATACACAGTCTAAATTAAGATTTCAGGATGTTTTCATCTGAAAGGATATGTTCTCTGCTGCCTAAATACAGTATAACAGGAAGTAAAAGTTTGGAATTGTAATGCCTTAGAGGTAAAGATGTAAAATCATATTTCATAAAGTAGATATAACTATATCTCTCAGATATATCTAGCTTGGAAATGAGCCTTTTCATAATGAAAAATTGGACTTGAAAATCACCATATAAGCAACAGTGGGATTGCTAGGATTATGATCCATGTCACGTCATTAATTTTTGTTGCCCAGTGACCTCTGACTCTTCTGAGCCTGACATAATTTTACCAGACTTGTCTATCAGTAACTGCTTCTTTCAGTTCTTGTAAGCTTATGTTTGTTTCTGTATCTAAACTCTTTGTCTTCTAACTCTAATCTTCTATTTCAATTTCATTCACATTTTTCAAAAATCAGGGTTTTCTCCAACGATTCTTGCTTTCTCATTATGTATCCAAATTATTTAAGTTTTAATTTCATTATTTATATTTCCATTGAGCTGTCCAGTTTTACTTCATCTGGTATTCAGCCTGCTTCTCTTCATTCTAAGCAGGGGTGGGATTCAAATTTCTTAACAACCGGTTCTGTGGGGCGTGGCCTAATTTGTGGGTGTGGCTTGGTGGTCATGTGATGGTGGGCGTGGCTTGGTGGTCATGGCCAACTCGATGTGACTCACATGGAGGGGTGCCTCGCCTGGCTTCTCCTCACCCATCCCCTCCCAGCCAGTCCTCACTTCGTCATGTTATGGTGAGAGAGGAAGCTTTTTCAAAGTCATCTTCCCCTTGATACTAGCCAATAAGATGAGATTTTGCTATCAGAAGACCTGATAGACATTTCCAAATATTGTTTATCACCATTCTCTTGGAAAGACTGAGTGGAAAGATTTATAAAGAATAACAGACTTGGAAGAGACCTTGGTGGTTTTCTAGTCCAACCCCTGCTGAAGCATGAGACCCTATACTATTATGGACAAATTTCTTCTTAAAAACCTCCACTGATGGCATACCCACAATTTCTGAAGGCATTCCACTTCTCTGATTACTGTCAGGAAATTTCTTCTTATTTCTAGGTTGGATCTGTTTGATAAGTTTCCATCTCACAGTTACTTCCAGTAGAGCCAGGCACCACCTATTCTATACATTTTTTTTCTTGCCTGTGTAAAATCTTACTTTACTCTCCATTAAATGTTTAAATTATTCTACAGTGATATTCATTTACTACAATGATTTTTGCAAAATGCATTAAAGCTTGAAGAATGCTTATACTGATAAAGATTATTCCTTTTGAATATTAAAGCATATAGTCAAGCAAATATTTCCAATCCTAGAATTGAAACACACATTTGAAAGGTATTTTCAAAGCAGTCAGTTAGTGGGTGTCTTACCATTCTTTCTCTTCTCCTCTAATTAAATCTTTCTGCTTTATATATTTTTTTCTTTGGCCTTATTGCAATATTCCAAAATGTTCACAGATCCTTCACAAAGAACCATTCCTAATTTAACTGGAATACAAAACAATCTTTCCGGTCTGGAATTCCTTGACTCACACTCACACTCCTCAGCTCCTCAACCCTTCTCAATGTTTTCCTTTCCTTTTTGTTATATACAGAAACGTGCTTCTCTTTTACTGCTCTTTTCAAATTAACCCTCCCCTGATGCCTACACCTGGATTTAATTCAGGTAAACCCAAAAGACAATACTTCGTTCCTAAGTTGTCAAAATGGAAAGTGCTCCAAAGGGAATTACTGAGGAGGGTGATATTAACAATTCATAAACTTAATTATCTTGCTCTCAGAAAAGATGGGGACTTAACAAACTATTTAAGCAATGCATGATTGCATTGTATAGCACCAAAAAGGCAGATGAGTTGCTCGCTGAGACCAACAGTGATACAAGCAAAAAATCAGTCTTGTTAGGAAAGGCTGTCTAATAAAAATGTACCCGGATCTTCTCTTCTTATAAAATCGTCCTGGACAGCTGTGGAGCTTACTCCCCTTCCTCTTTTGGGAAGATTTACAAACAACTTCCAGCCAGGTTTGCCCTGCAGCCTCGCCCATCCCCACTGGCAGCTCTTGCCTGGGTGGTGGTTTGGCTTTACCTTGCCCAACCTTCTTCCTCCCGCAGCTGATGGCAGAGGGGAAGGCCAGCATCCTCAGCCCCAGCAATGCCCTGTGTGCCGAGTCCCGATCTGGGGCTCTCCATACCTGGGGGAGGGGTGGTGGCATGGTCCAGTTGTTTTCATCGGCGAGAAGGGCTGCACAGCCTTTTTTGCCGATGGGAAGGCCCTTGCTGAGCATCTCGGAACTTCCTGGCAGTGGGGAGTTTTGTTGGCCGGATCCAGCCATGGCAGCACCAGGGGAAGAAGGAGACCTTTCCCTCCTTCCCAGCCAGCCCAGACACAGCTGCATGGCTTCTCCCTGGCCAGGGGAAAGGGGAGATCGCTCCCTCCTCCCGAAGAGACCTTTCCTTCCTTCCCAGCCAGCCTGGACATGGCCATGCGGTGGGGGTGGGTGGGACAGCTAGCTAACTAGGTCACGGTGAAGCAAGCCAGGTAAGCCCGGGGAGGGGTGAGGGGGGAGACAGCACAGCGGCCTAGGCCAGCCCGGGAGTTGACTTGACCGGGGTGGGGCTTGCTTGTAGGCTCACTCACCCAGAGAGATCAGGTCAGTGGGGGAAGGCAGGCAGCAATGGCGGGCAAAGACAGGTTAGCAATGGCCAGCAAGATTCAGAATGACTGGGCAGGGCAAGTGGGTGGGCCAGGAAGGGGCGGCGCCAGCCAGTGGTGTGATTTACCGGTTCTCTGAACTGTGCAGAATCATAACAACTGGTTCTATAGAATCAGATGGAACCGGTAGAATCCCACCCCTGATTCTAAGGTATTTTCAACAATTTTCTCCAGCACCACAATTCAAAGATCTCAAGTTTTTCAGCCTTTCGCATACTTTCCCAGCTTTCAGTCATAGGCTACATTTTGGGAATTCTTGGCCTCCATAATATGTCACTTTAAGTAATGTGATGCCACTACACTTTTTTTCTAGATTCACCAATCTTTTTCCCAAATAAAGTTTATATTTCATGGTGATTCATCATAAATCATAAATAATTTTTGAAACTAAGAAAATATTATGTTTTAATATTCTCATTATACTGTATATTCTGCATATAAGTTAAATAGATATGGTGATGCATAATTCTTGTACCACTTTTGAACCAATTAATGATTCCATATTCTGTTTTAATTGTTGATTCTTGGTCACCATATACAATCTTTAATGGGCTGGATGAATGCAGCTCTCATTCTGTTTCTTGGTTGTGGCAATGTCCTTTGTTCAAACTGGCCTCATATAAAACACTAAGGACATAGTAGGAATCATATGCACATATTAAAACAAATCTGGAACCCTCCTGAAACTTAATGGAGCCTTGAGAAGATTTATTGATTTCCAATACTTTCTTTAGTGCATATATTTTTTCTTTACATACTTTATGTTGATATTGAGTAAAATTATTTCAAAATTGCAGTTTATGGAATGTAATTGTTTGGTGAATTCCTGTGTTAACCTATTACGCAGAAATCACAAAGACTGTGTATACAGCTAAGAAAGGTCTTTTTATTTTTTTTTATCATCCCCTCTAAAATATATCCAAGATTCTGAAAAAAAAGCCTTAGCAGTCTTTTTTTCTTTTTGTTACATCTACATAGGAGAGACTACCAGTTAGGAGATGAAGACTGAATTGTAACTGCTAAGAATGACATCTTCTGTTTTTCACCCAGCAAGATGATGTAGTTGATGTTTGGTATGAATATTTCAACAGTGTAACAGAGCTGAAATCTCAGTCTAGAAAATAAGACTCCAGAAAAGGCTGAGATACTCTCTGCAGGTAGTTGATCTCTTCGATTATCTGGCATTTGAGACAAGGTTGCCACCTTATAGAATCAGCTTCTAAGTCTGGAGATACTCCTGGACCAGAGATTTAAGCAAGTGTTTTGGAGTCCTTTTATCATTTGCCAAATATCATGTGCCTTACACTCTGATAATGACAGACTTGGATTATTACAAGTTATGCATGTGGTTGTGATTGAAAAGGGGATTTAGGGTAAAATAGACTGATGAATAATATATAATTATCCAGGGCTTTGCTATCTACATTGATTGCCAATCTAGGCTACCATAACAATAGCATTTAGGCTTATATACCTCCCCAATGCCCCATAGTACTTTACAGCACTCTCTGGGCGGTTTACAATATTACTTGCATGTTGCCCTCAAAAATCTGGCTCCTCATTTTACCGACCTAAGAAGGAGGGAAGTCTGAGTCAACCTTGAAACCTGTCAGGATTGAACTCCAAGCTGTGGGCAAAGTTTGCCTGTAATACTTCACTTTAATTACCTAGGCTGCAAGTTTAGAAGACCACGAAGAGTTACAACTATTGGAAGGTGGCAAAGAGATTCAGGAAACTCTTTGGTGCTATCTAATAATTGCCTAATAATTGTCTGGATGTTTACAGTTAAGGCCTGGTAGTGCTTTATCTATAAACATAAGTTTAAAATGCTGAGCTTCAGCTTTTTCTAATTAAACCTTACAGTTATTATCCAAGATCCTTTTCCATTGGAAAAAAAGCAAAATAGGAGAATAGTTGAGAACTATTCCAAAACTGGAATGCTTTATATATACACTGCTCAAAAAAATAAAGGGAACACTTATACAACACAATGTAACTCCAAGTCAATCACACTTCTGTGAAATCAAACTGTCCACTTAGGTAGCAACACTGATTGACAATCAATTTCACATGCTGTTGTGCAAATGGAATAAACAGGTGGAAAGCATAGGCAGTTAGCAAGACATCCCCAATAAAGGAGTGGTTCTGCAGGTGGTAACCACAGACTACTTCTCAGTTCCTAGGCTTTCTGGCTGGTGGTTTGGTCACTTTTGAATCCTGGCGGTGCTTTCATTCTAGTGGTAGCATGGGATGGAGTCTACAACCCACACAAGGTCGGCTCAGGTCGTGCAGCTCATCCAGGATGGCACATCAATGCGAGCTGTGGCAAGGAGGTTTGCTGTGTCTGTCAGCGTAGTGTCCAGAGCATGGAGGTGCTACTATAAATCTATAATTTATAGTAGGAGACAGGCCAGTACATCAGGAGATGTGGCGGAGGCCGTAGGAGGGCAACAACCCAGCATCAGGATTGCCACCTCCACCTTTGTGCAAGGAGGGACAGGAGGAGCACTACCAGAGCCCTGCAAAATGACCTCCAGCGGGCCACAAATGTGCATGTGGCTGCTCAAATGGTCAGAAACAGATTCCATGAGGGTGGTATGAGGGCCCGACGTCCACAGGTCGAGGTTGTGCTTACATGCCAACACCATGCAGGATGTTTGGCATTTGCCAGAGAACACCAAGATTGGCTAATTCATCACTGACACCCTGTGCTCTTCACAGATGAAAGCAGGTTCACACTAAGCACATGTGACAGACGTGACAGGGTCTGGAGACACCGTGGAGAATGTTTTGCTGCCTGCAACATCCTCCAGCATGACCGGCTTGGCAGTGGGTAGGTAATGGTGTGGGGTGGCATTTCTTTAGGGGGCCGCACAGCCCTCCATGTGCTCGCCAGAGGTAGCCTGACTGCCATTAGGTACCGAGATGAGATCCTCAGGCCCCTTGTGAGACCATATGCTGGTGTGGTTGGCCCTGGGTTCCTCCTAATGCACGAGAATGCTAGACCTCATGTGGCTAGAGTGTGTCAGCAGTTCCTGCAAGATGAAGGCATTGATGCTATGGATTGGCCTGCCCGTTCCCCAGACCTGAATCCAATTGAGCACATCTGGGACATCATGTCTCGCTCCATCCACCAATGCCACGTTGCACCATAGACTGTCCAGGAGTTGGGGGTGCTTTAGTCCAGGTGTGGGAGGAGATCCCTCAGGAGACCATCCACCTCCTCATCAAGAGCATGCCCAGGCATTGTAGGGAGGTCATACAGGCACATGGAGGCCACACACACTACTGAGCCTCATTTTGACTTGTTTTAAGGACATTACATCAAAGTTGGATCAGCCTGTAGTGTTTTTTTCCACTTTAATTTTGAGTGTAACTCCAAATCCAGACCTCCATGGGTTGCTAAATTTGATTTCCATTGATAATTTTTGTGTGATTTTGTTGTCAGCACATTCAACTATGTAATGAACAAAGTATTTAATGAGTATTATGAGTATAATGAGTATTTAATATTTCATTCATTCAGATCTAGGATGTCTTATTTTTGTGTTCCCTTTATTTTTTTGAGCAGTGTATATTATCAAGCACATATTTGGTAACAAATATAATTAGAACATGATTATGATGACATGAAATAGGTACAGATAAAAGGGAGACATTAGGACAGGGACAGTAGGCACATTGGTGCACTTATGCACGCCCCTTAAAGATCTCTTAGGAATGGAGTGAGGTCAACAATAGATAGTCTAAGGTTAAAGTCTGGGGAGTTTGGAGAAGAAACCACAGAGTCAGATAGTACATTCTGGACATTGACTACTCTGTTGCTGAAGTTGTATTTTCTGCAGTCGAGTTTGGAGTGGTTTACCTTGTTTGTATCTATTTTATGCTCTGTTGTGATTGAAGCTGAAGTAGTCATTGACAGGTAGGACATTGTAGCAGATAATTTTGTGTACTATGCTTAGGTCACACCGAAGGTGGTGTAGTTCTAAGTTTTCTAAGTGCAAAATTTCGAGTCTGGTAGTATAAGGTATTCTGTTGCAAGCAGAAGAGTGGAGGACTCTTCTTGTGAAATATCTTTGGACTCTCTCAATTGTATTAATGTCCGATATGCAGTGTGGGTTCCAGTCAGATGAGCTATATTCAATAATTGTTACAGTGGGCTCTGGTACTTAGATCATTTGAAATGAATACTCCAAGGTCCTTGACAGAGTGTGAATTTAGAATTACTGAAATATACATAGAGTTACTGTGATATATTTTGCAGTATTTATTAATGTTATAATTAGTAATATTAAAGGAATGTTTCCCTTAAGTAAAAGTACTGTAAATAGTACCTGGTATCTATGTCAGGATGTCCATGCAGTCTTCTTGGCAATGATACTAAAGTAGTTTGCCATGCTATTTCTGAGAGGTTTTTTCTGCTTCCTAATGATGAGGCAGTTTTTATTATTTTATATCAATTTCTTTTATATGTTTTTAACAGGTTTTTACAAATTACCAAGAGGACATCATGTAGATAATTAATACGTAAATTATAGATTTATAAATGATTGATGATTGCTGTTTTGAACAATGTCTTGAAGCAAGGATGTTTGAATGAGAAGTGTACTGTCCAATGATTCAGTGTGAAACAACATCAAAAGAATTAATAAAGCGGCAAGCAGTGTAAACATTTGTTTAAGCTATTTTTGATTCTCCTGATTTCACTTTTCAAACAGGTTCTGAAATCTAGCATTTCCATTGTAAGCCAACACTACAATACCAGTTGCCAGATTCTTCTCTGATATACCCCTTTGGGTTGAAACATTTCACCTTTCTTCTAAAACGATTGTACTGTTTCAAATTAGTTTCATATTGATTTCAAGCTAGGTTCTTCCAGCCACACACAATTAATTCATTGATGCTATGTTTTCTATGTGTAACCTCCATATGTCAAAAGAGGATTAAATATCAGCGACTGGTGTAATCTTAGACTTTTACTGATATAGGGTCTGAGGATCAAGTTAGTTAAGTATGATCAAGGACAGATATGGAAAACCTGAGTGAAAAGCAAATAAAGCATTCCAGACTCAGATAAAGCATTCCAGACAAATGGTTGTCCAATCTTTTATTGAAAACCTCCCACGATGGAACACCCACAACTACTGGAAGCAAGCCATTCTACTGTTATTGTTTTCACTGTCAGAAAATTTTTCTCTAGTTCTAGGTTGGATTTGTCTTTAATGATCTTCCACCTGTTACTTCTTGTCGTGCCCTCAGCTGCTTTGGACAATAGGTTGATCCCCTGTTCTCTGTGACAGCCCCTTAAGTACTGGAACACAGCTATGATGTCTCCCCTAATCCTTCTCTTTTATAAGCTAGACCAATGAGGGCGAACCTTTTCGGCACCGAGTGCTGACATGGGAGCGTGTATGTGTGCACCAGAAACCATAAGAGCAGTTCCTTGGCGCACTGCACAGAAGCGCAGAAAGCCAGAAGCTGGTATTCCAGTTTCTAACATGCATGCACATGAGAAGACCAGCTGACTGGTGTGTGCCAGGGAGCTGCTCTTCCAGTTTCTGGTGCTCCCGTGCCTACGAAGACCAGCTGGCTGGCATGCACATGCATGCAGGGGAGCTGTTCTTCTGGTTTCCAGCGATCCCATGTCTGCAAAGACCAGCTGGCATGAGTGCACTGGAACCCAGAACAGCAATGAGCAACAGCTGGAGTGCCTGGAGAGATGGCTCGGCATGCCACTTGAGGCATGCGTGCCATAGGTTCACCATCATGGGACTTGACGTACCTAGCTCTCTCAACTGCTCATCATACAGTTTAGCCTCTATTATCTTTGTTGCTCTTTTCTGCCTGTTACCTAGGGCTTCAGTATCTTTTTTGTATCATGGTGACCAGAACTGGATGCAATATTCCAAGTGTGGCCTCACTAGTGCACAATAGGATGGTACTATTATTTCTCATGATCTTGATACTATATTTCTATTGATGTATCTTAGGACTTCATTGGCTTTTTTGGCAGCTGCAGCACACTGCTGACTCATATTTAAGTGGTGGTGCATTACATCCCTATCACAGTTATTACTATTGAGTCAGGTATCACCTATTCTATACCATCACCACTTTTGATTTTTTTTTCTGCTTAAGTGCAGGACCTCACTTTTTTAACCGATGAAACACATTGTAAAATTTGGCTATAACTTAAGATCACAATGTGCCAAAAATGAACTTAAGCAGAGGCTTTGAATAACAAAATCTAACTTTTATTGATCAATAAAAGGGTAAGACCCCTCCTCTCATGCACACAGATATGTAAGGAAAGTTACAAAGCACATAGAAGAAAGTAACTCTCCTTATACCTTAAGATTCTTTTAGAGGTAGAGTAACTGCATTGTAAAACACTCTAACTTTGATTTACATCTCTCCTGCAAAAAACAAATGTCCTTCTGACACTTGTTTATCTTTCATTATTCCTTCTCCTATTGTCTTGCTAATCGATCATAATTGACCTTTTAAGAGGGCTATTAACAGCATACTTCAAAAGGTGTAGGGAGTTACGGTCCCAGGGAGTACGTTCCATTCTCAAGGGGGTGGAACATAAACCAGATGGATTCTGATTTATTTAGATGGGAAAATCATGTGTCTTCAGATGAGAGAGATGTAATTAATTGCAGGCTAGTTTTACAACACGTGAAAGAGAAATATTTTCCACAACAGCAAGATGAGAAATGCCTATAGAGATATATACTTCTACATACATAGAAAAACAACTGCCTAACATCAAGGTAAGATATGCCTATAGAGTAACTCTCTATTTAATGCTATAATATATTTTATTTCTTTCCTTTATTTATTACCTTAACATTATCTTGTTGAATACAAACCTATGTTGGCTTCTAGTAATCATTTTGGCCGTTTCTAGGTGCTCACAAATCTATTGCTATGTTTTCCAGGATTTTCCCAGGTATTGATGTCAGTCTGATTATTCTGTTTCCTGGATCTATTTTTCTCCCATTTGAAGATTTGAACTCTTTTCTAGTCCTCTGGCAATGTCATGGAGCACAGTTCAGAGGAGGAAGTGGGACCATCTGAGGGGGATGGCGCATCTCCCTTGGAATATTTGGTGAGTCCAGGGACTGAGGATGGTGCTAGGGGCATCAGCAGGGAGGGGAAGAAGAGCAAATGATTGTGATATTGTACTCTGCCCCTTTCATACACACATGATGGCCAAAAGGGGCAGAGGATGCAACACAATGTTGTAACACTGCTTTTATTATTTTGATCAAAATGGTGGTTCCTGAGCCCCACATACTCCCCACAGCTGCTCATGCACTAAATTTTTTCTCCCAAATTCTTTCTTTCTTATGCTATTAGGCAGATTTAAAATCTTGTAAGAAAAAAAGGCCTGAGGGACTGCATATAGAGTATTATTAATGGAGGAACTCCACAACCTATTAAATAATTAGCAGTCAACATGGCTTCACCCCAATATGACCTGCTCAGACCAAAATCCTCTAGCAGTGAGTCCTTCATGGTTTGTAAGATTCCATTCCAGCAACACCATTCTCAGCTGCTGTGTAGGGATTTGTGTGCCTGTGTTTTATTCTTAACTGTCCCAACTACTGTTGAAAACTTGTTGACATGAATTCTGAACCTCTGTCAGTTTGCAGCTGACATACCTGTTGTTTATACCTTCTTTCTACAAAGCTTACCCATTTCTTAAATTTCTGTAGCACCTCTATTTTACTCTTTAATAAATAGCAGAACCCAAACCTGCTATAGTCATCTACAATGACCAGTGCATACTTTGTTCCTCCCAAACTGGCTTGCATTGGCCCAACTAAATCTGCATGTACCAGCTCTAGAGCCCTTGTTGTCTGCCTTGTGCTACCCTTGCTCACTTGGACTTTGATGATTTGCATACTGCACAATCCAAATATGCCTTACATCCCTTTACATGCAACTCTTCTGCATATTGTTCCATTTTTTGAACAATTTTGAAGTTGGCATGGCCAAGCTTATGGTGCAAGAGTTGAACACATGAATTATCTTGTGCCAAATTTCCAAATGTTTGTGCACATTGAATATTTTGTCCCTGCAACACATAAAGGTTGTCTTGCTTTATGCTCTTTGCAAATATTATGCTATTTTGCTTAATGAGACACTTCCCATTTACAAATGTGCTCTCAAACACTTGCTTGTCTAAACTAGAGACACTCAGCAAATTATGCTCCATTTCAGGCACACACAAAACATCATTAAACCTTGTTTCCAGATATGGAATTTGCACACTGCCTCTTCCAATGACTTTAGCCTTTTTGCCATTTGCCAAGGCTACTGCATCTCCAGCATCTGCATTCATCCTGTGAAACAATTTAGAATTATTAACAATTGTTTGACTAACCCCACAGTCAATTAGTCATCGACTTCTCCTGCAATAGCTGACTTTTGCAACAGCAGCCTGTCCATCAGCTAACCGTCTTCCTTACAAACTGCTTCTTCTGTCTTGCAAATAATTTCTTCCTCGCAAAAACTTTTTCCTTTGCAAACAGTCTTTCTTTAAGTGAGTCGTTTCACCACAAATGAAGTACCGCCTCTGTTGCTGGGTTATAATCTGATATCCCTGCTGCTCTTCTCTTCTCTGGAGACAGCCAGTCTGTGGAATTTTCCATTCTGCTCCTTGAGCAGGGATTTCTCATGTCTTTCTCTAAAATGGCATTTCTGCTCTTCAGCTATCAGACATGCTTTCAATGCTTCCAAGCACAGTTCCTGTTCTGGTTTGCATTTAAATACTGAAGAAACAATATCCCATGAGTCATCTAGACTATTTAAAACCAAAAGCACTTTCTGAGATTCAGGAATCTGTATCCCACGCTGTTCTAACTCCACAAAGAAAGTTTACATGTTCACCAGATGCTGCTCAATGGACTCTCCCAGTTGCAACCTGGCTCTGTTCAACTTTCTTGATAATTGCATGATATTGTATGCTGACACACTCACTGTACAGTCCTTAATTTCTGCCAGACCTCCTTTGCAGTCTTTAAATCAGCTACATTGATAAACTGATCATCTTCTAAACTTATAAGCCATTGCTCTGATCTGCAGCAGTTAAAAGCACTTGGGGTGGGTTTTCAAGAATATCCCACAGTTCCTTAGCTTTTAGGAAACATTCCATCTTTGCAGCCCAAATGATATAATTCTTCTGACCCAATTGTTATTCCACATGAGGCCCCCCTCCCCCATACTTTTATCAAAATTGATTCTGCACCAATCATTCCAGGTCCTCCTTGCAAGCAAGATTGCAAATGGGGGTTTATTGTCATAGCTATGTATCCAGAGAAAGAATATGAGATTTGAAGAGAAATTACCAGTACAAAGGGGACTTGTGCTTTCTATTCCTTCTCTTCATATTCTTTCTCTACCACAATTGTTTTGACTGAAATACTATTATCTGCATTCAAGTAAAAGTTCAAATGTGGGGGACTAAAAATTGATCAGTGGGCATATCTTCAAATTCAAAGTAGATATAAACAGGACAAGAAAGAATTTGGAATTAACAATAAACTCCAGCAATTAGATAAAATTATTAGGATCAGGCAAAAAAAATAACAAAATTTTATAATTATTTATTAGAAGTAGAATTAGAAGAAGAAATTGTAAAAGGGAACATGATAGCCTGGAGTAGGAATATAGGACGTAGCATCACCATAACAAAATGGGAAAAGGTCTGGGGTAGAAATAATAAAATTACAAAATCGGTAGCATATAAAGAAAATGCCTATAAAATGTTTTATAGATGGCACCTTCCTCCTTCGAGATTAGTGAAGATGCACCCCAATATGAGTCCAAATTGCTGGAAATGCAAAAAAAAAAAGAGGGAACTTTTTTCCATATGTGGTGATCCTGTACAGAAGCTCAAAAATATTGGCAGAAAATTAGAAATTGGCTGGAAGAAATGACAAGAGAACAGATTGAAATCAAACCAGAGTCCTTTCTGTTAGGGATCTTTGATAAACAAATATCAAAAAAAGTGAAATATATAATAATACAGATTTTGACAGCGGCCAGATTGACTTTTGCACAATGTTGGAAGCAGCCTCATGTTCCATCAGAGGAGATGATCATTCGAAAAATTTCAAGTGGTGCAGAAATGGACAAATTAACTTTGGCATTAAAAAATAAAGACACTTCAATATACTACAACAGCTGGAACTGCTGTTACAAATGGATAGACCAAAGATAGACTTCACACTAAAAGGCAAGAGGATAGGACAAATCCATAGTAGTGATACACAGATATATGTAAGGATTAGGTGTGTGTATATGGCATAAAATAAGGATAAAAAAGAGGTCTTACAAACTGTTGAAGATGAGAATGTTTTTAATTATTTTCTATTTTTTTCTTTCTATTTTCTTCTCCCTTTCTTCTTTTTCTCTCTTTCATTTATGTATGTGTTGTTGGTTTGTTTTAATTGTAAAATCAATTGGAGCAAAGAAAAGACCTCAGACTTATAAAAAATGTTTCCTGTCATTTGAGCTCAAATTATTAAAATATCCAATTATGGAAGCATGTCTGAAGATTAAATTTTTCAATATATAACTTAAACATTTTGAATTATATTAGTGGTATATAAACTCCTGGACAATATATTGCTATAATTCAAAAAGTATTTTTTCCTAATGGAGCAACACATATTATATGAGCATGTTTAAATTCTTATGTACTTGAAATGGAAAAATAAAATGACTGATTTTTGGCTGAATGCATATAGTTTAAACATGAACTAAACAGTTGGATTAATTTTATTCTTTGCTCTCTTTCCATATTTTTCTCTACACTTCTGACATCCAAAGTATTTTAAGGCTTTCTAAGGCTTTTATCTTATACTTCAAATGTTTTAACAAATCTTTTGTAAATTTTATTTTTCCCAGTTGGTTTTGGAATGGCAGTTGTGTTCCAGAAGAGTCTCCACTGATTCCCCAAATGTTCACTAAGCCGCCTAATACAAAACGCATGCTGTAGCTTTGTAATTAGAAAAGAACTTCTAATAAAAATAGAATATATTAAAATATATAAATATAAGAACGCTCAAATGTTCCAAAATATTAATTCTGACTGCCCCTATCTACAGAATAATTAGAAATAATATTCTGGAGACTGCAAATGCAGAAAACATTTGACTGTATAAAAGAACCGTAATCAGATGAAAATCTGTTATCTTCTAAGTAATAGCAAAACTATGATTTTAAAAAACCAGAAATGCAAGTTTGGAGGCCAAAAAATGAAGAATCAGTAATGTGATTTCAAACTATCGTAACATTAGAGCACATTCCAAGAACGCAGTTCACTACACGTTTACATGAGAGAAAATACCACCGCATTGATATGCAGACCTATAACATGAAATATTGGATGCAACGTAAACTCACTCTCTAAAATCTGGGTGTTATGGCACCTGAGAGCATTACCCTGTGAGTAAAGCTGAGTAGGACTGCTTGTTTAAGGTCATTTTTAAACCAATCTTCAAATAAATAACTTTTGCCTTAAGTACAGGCATCACTCAGAAAAGTGGGTTTATTTATTTAATTTTTATGCTGCTCATCACCTACAAGGTAAAAAACAATAGTTTTGATTTACATAAATGGACTACCACTACAGACCGTGTAGCTAGGCCATACATTTCTTTAATGAATAAGTATGCAGTTAGCTATACTTTTATCTCCGAATTTTAGGGTAGGTTGATGATACTTCTGAAAAATAAGTCTCACAATTCCCGAATATTTGAGGAGAAAAGTAAACAACACAACCCCGAGATGTATCACTTCTTTTTTTTAAAAAAAAAAATTTTTTATTGGTTTTAAGACAAACATAGACAAACAAAACATAAAAACATCAAGCCATCTTCCATATATATACATACAGTGTGCCGGTTGGTTTACAAATTGTTTTGTGCTTCCATTTCGTAGTCTTCAATTACAATTACATTGTATATATTCTCATATTTTCAATCAAATATTAAATACATTAATATCATTGTTAATCAATCATTTGACTATACATTTATTCATTCATGTTTTACGAAATAATCCATATTTTACTTAGTTTTATGACAGTTCATATTATCATCTCAAATCTATCCTACAATCATTTTGTAGATATAATAAGAAAAAAAAATCTTTATATATTTATTATTTTCTCAGAATCTACATATTTCATTACCATGTTTTATTGTCAAACCATTGATAGAATAGATCCCAAATTTTATAAAACTGTTTATCATCTTGTTCTCTGATTTCAAATGTCAATCTACTCATTTCAGCACATTCCAATATTTTCTTAATGATTTCCTCCTGTAATTGTATTTTCTCATTTTTCCAGTTTTTGGCAAATACAATCCTAGCCGCTGTTAATACATTTACAATCAGGTATTTCAATTCTTTACTATATATTTCAGGTAAAATTCCCATTAAAAAATATCTCTGGTTTCAAGTCTATATGCTTTTTTGTCATTTTTTCCAACCACATGTGGATTTTAGTTCAATATTTTTTGGCATCCGCACAAGTCTACCACATATGGTAATATGAGCCAGGTATCTGATGACATTTCCAACATTTTTCAGATTTGTTCTTGAACATTCTTGCTATTCTTGTCAGGGGGAAATGCTACCTGTAAAACATCTTATACAAATTTTCTTTATATGCTGTTGACATTGTCATTTTATAATTTTGAGATCACAATTTTTGCCATTTCTCTAGATCAATCCCATAGTTTATTTGTTCTTCTTCTAGTTTAATTTCTAATAAATATCCATACAATTTTTAATCACCTTTTAATCAGTACCTGTCAAAATCTTATCTAAGTCAGTCAGTTTATCATAGAAGCTTTCTGTTTTAGAATCTTTGTCATACCTTGAATGTATTTGCGCATATGAAAACCAATTCATCTTTATACCTTGTTCCTCTAATTTTTGCATAGATTTAAGTTTACCCTTTTCATTCAATATTTCACCATATCTAACTGTTTGTTCCTTTTTATATATTATAGGATAAGAAAATGCTTCAACAGTTGATAGCCAGACTGGAATTTTCAAATAACATTGCCTTTAAGTCTTCTCCCAGTTTAACCACAGAGACTCCCATATATAATGTCTTCTAAAATACCCGTGTTTTAGTTCCCTTGTACCATAAAAAGCATGCCACCCCAACAACAGATCATGTCCTTCTAATGTCAACAATCTAGTATTTCTTAATGTTATCCATTGCTTAACCCACATCAAATTTGTAGCTTGGTAATACAACTCCCAATTAGGCAAACCAAATCCTCCTCTTATTCTAGCATCTTGCAAAAGTTTTAACTTTATTCTCGCTTTCTTACCTTGCCATATATATTTCAACACAATTGTATTTAAATCTTCAAAATAATCTTTTCCAAGCCTAACTGGAATTGTTTGAAAGAAATATAAAATTCTGGGCAGTATATTCATCTTGATTGTTGATATTCTCCCTATTAATGACAGTTGTAAATTTTCCCATTTCGCCAAATCTAGCGCTTATCTGCTGCTTAAGTTTTGATATAATTATTCTCTTTTAGTGTACTACATCTTGCTGTCAAATGTATCCCCAAGTACTTGATCTTATTCATGACCTGAATTTTCAATACATCCGCCAGTTCTTCCTTTTGTCTTGATAGCATATTATTTGTCAAAATCTTTGTTTTATCTTTATTTATTTTCAAACCAGACACCTTTCCATATACCTCTATCTTTTCTATCAATTTTGATGCTGTTTCTAGCGAGTCTTCTAAAATGAAAACCAGATCATCTGCATTTGTTTTTCAGGATGTGCCTCATAGTATTCCAAAGTGTCCAAGATTACTCTCATATTGTCTTTAAGTTGTCTCTTTGGCAGAAATCCATTTTGATCAGGATGGATAAAATTGTTTAGGTATTTTTTAAGTCTTTCTGCCAATATTGAAGCAAAAATTTTATAATCCGTGTTTAGTAAGGAAATTGGTCTATAGTTCTTGATTTGTAATGGATCAGCCTCCTCTTTTGGGACAAGTGTAATATAAGCTTCTGACCATGATTTGGGTATCCTCTTCTTTAACATAATTTCATTCATAACTTCTAGCAATGGAAGGTTCAACGATTCTTGTAGTGTTTTGTAAAATTCTGCCGGAAGTCCATCTGGGCCTAGTGCCTTTCCATTATTTTGCTACTTGAGTGCTTCAGTTAACTCCATCATCATTATATTGCTTTCTAACATTGTTTCAATCTCTTTAGGTATCTGCATCACTTCTGACCATGGAAAAGCTGTTCCAAAACGGTTTAACCTCCCATCCCGTTAAGAGAGAGAGAGAGAGATGGGTTAGAAACGCCCAATTATAAGAAACTCCTCCTTGCTTTTTTTTTAATGCCTCAGCTAGAAAATATGTTGGTTATGTCTCACTGAACTGTCGTTATTACACGCGCGCCCCCGCAGGCGTGCACGAACAGACTTACACGCTTGCACTGAGATCCAAGCAGCAACTTACAAAAAATGCGATGCTGTAGGAAACCGCACTTTGCATTTTGGCATGCAAAGGGAAAAGGGTCTGCGGCGCCTGAGAAGTCATTTCATAACGGGGCAATTAAGAGAATGCATTTGAAGAGGAAGTGAGCCTTCCCCTCTATAGCGAAGAGAGGGTAAGTGTATGTAAGTACTGTATATAGAAGAAGGGAGGGGGAAACCCTGCGAGATGGGAGTGACTGAGGAGGGCTCAACTGGGCTTGAGTGACGAGCCAAGGGAATTGAATCGCTTTCCAGCTGAACGGAAAGCACCGCCAGCTTTGAGCTGCTACGGGAAAACGAAACTCAAGGAAGAAACTTTGGAATCTCCCCGCTACTTCACAACTCGCCTTTCGTTGTTCTGTTGCTTCTCGTCGGAGACCTGTCTCTGTCTCTTTGCCCGGGCCGCTTCGCTCAAGGTGGGACCAGACCATTGGGTGAGCGCCAGGTGAGGCACCGTGACGAACGCCCCGACCTGCGCGCCTTCATGCTTTGCTGCCCCTCCGAAGGTAAATGGTGCCAAATGATTGCTGCTTTTCTGCGAAACGGATCGGAGACCCTCGGAGGAGCTGGGATCCAGCATTGCTGGAGGAAGGAAATAATCGCGGGTTAGCCCTTCCGAGCCTTCCAGATGATTTCTTTGACCAGCTCTGCTTGTCTTGGTCGAAGCGAAGTGCAGTTAAGTGGATAGCGCTGGGAGGAGCGGGGTAAAGAAAACAAAATCTGGTATTTTGAACGGGAAGTTTAATTAATATTCAGTTTATTAATATTCTACAAAATAAAATATATTACACAAATGTTTATTCACACAACATACTATGTCATCTCTCTCTCTCTCTCTCTCCCTCACACACACACACACATAAACACACATAAACAAACACACAGTCTCTGCATGTTAATCTCTTGCATTCTTTCAAGAGCAGGGGTAATCGCAACGTTGCAGTTTTGAGGAAATGGCACAGTTATCCCTGAAAAAAGGGGCGTGATGGCTCGAGACATTCTTGGATCCTATCGGAGTGTGCGTGGGAAGCCCAGAGGTCGAGTGTTTGCTTATTAACTAACTAGGCAGGAACTGTGAACCCTACAGTATTTTGTTTTTGAGGCTCGTTTTACACTACAGCGCTGTACAGTATTAATGCTCTGCAAGCAGGAATCTGAGGAGGCATCTATATTCTTGTATTTTCAACTCCCTTTGCTGTAACAGCCCCTTCCGACCCCCGAATAAGGTAGTTTCTAATATAACTATTGAATGGTATTGTGGAATTTCTGATTTGACATGACTTGGAAAAGTAATTATATTAAGTGATTGGGCAGCTTTTAAAAACTGCAATCAGGTATCAGGGTATCAGGTATCATATTTTTCAGGAAAGGCTGTGTTATATTTTTTTGAGGAGCTGCTCAAAATTATAAGGTTGAATTGTGCTAAAGTTAAAAGGCAAATGGTGAATGGATGGTTTCCCTGATTTTCATCAAGATTCTGGCTTTTTTAAACTATGGCTTCAGGAACTGTTCACATTCCTCATTCTCCTCTATATTACATTTTTACTGCCATAGTCTTGAGATTCATTAACTATTTAGTGAGAGCAACAAGAGGATTGCTTTTATTCTATACTTTCAAAATGTTTTGAAATGTTGTTTAGATTGATTTTTTTTTTGGCTTGGGTTGTAACTCAACTACAATTGCTGGCTCCTCTATTGATAGGTGGGAAGAGTAGGAGGAGAACTAATTTGTCTACATACTGTTAAAAAAAATCAAATACTGTTGCATTTTGAGATACCAAGTTGATATGTCATGGTCAACATTTCAGATTACATGCCTTAAAAATGTGTGTATTACAATAGTATCCACTCAGTATAGGATACAAAAATGAGACAGTGTCATATGTACGCTCATAGGATGTTATTTAGTTCACAACTGCACATCCAAAAATGTTGATAAACAGATACAATAACTCTATGAGTCTTAAATTTAATCTTTGTCAAAAAGGCAAATGGCCTCTAATGTAAACTTTTCAGCTTCCTTGCAGTGTTGGGGCTTTTCATCATGCTTTAGGAGAGGGCCACATCTGGGTAGCAATCTCATAATCTGGAATCTTTTAATTATTTATTTGGGGATGAGAAATAACAGGAATCTGGAGAAGGGAAAATGTAGTGTCTGAAGCAGGAATTGGGTTGCTTGAGAAGTAACTAATTATACACATACAGCCCTGAAGCATTATGGAAAGGAGAGTGCAATGGAATAAATAATGAATCAAAACAAATAAAACTGTCACATGTTAAAAACATAATACTAAATTAAAATAACAGACTTATTCCCAACAACTGGATACTTCTTAACACAGGGCTGTCAAACTTGCAGCCCGTGGGGCAGATGCATCGTTCTGACCATGCCCACGCCCAGTTTAGTGAAGGTGAAAAAAGTCCCAATATGTCATGTGACGCTGCCGTGATGATGCAAGTATAACACCCCTGTCCTAAAATATGTTCCTTCCTTGCTAATATTATCAAAGCATTTAGTGAGGAATCATAATCTAGCCCTGGTTCTGAACGTTGTTTCTCTGACCTTGAAATTAGAAACATAATTAAAGCAAAAACATGATATTTTTGCAAAATCTCCTAATTCAGGAGATTTGCTGAATTTTCAGTTTGCTGATTAAGTGTTAAATAGGTTGAATACTTTTTCAGTGGATATTTATGTAAGGCATTCTGCCTTCCTCCAGTCCAAATAAGATTCCAGATTACTTAGAATTGTTCAGTTAATTCCATTAAACAACGGATGGTAATATAAGAGATTTATTTGAGTTATATCCTGTTTCTCCACTAACAGATGGTGGTTATGGCAGCTAACCAATAATGTTAAATCATAACATTAAAAATATAACTAAAACATCATTAGAACACACACTAGGAAAAAAAATAGAAAAAAACATTTGTAACTTGATCAGTCAGAGCCCACTTGAAGAATACTTATTAGTCTGATTTTTATTTATTTATTTATTTTTGCTAAGATGGTCAAAAGCCTGAATGAGAAGGTCATCTCTTGAACTGCATCCTCTTTCAAAGATATGAATACCAGGACAGGCTGCAATGGGAGAAGATAGTGTTCTCAACAGGCCTTTCCAGAGTATAATCAGTACCTGAACTGAACTTGAACCAGACTTTTCATCAGTTAAAAATTTCAAAGCAGGGAATTACATGCTCCCTGAAGCTAAGCCTATTGCCAATCTATTGGCAACCTTCAGTTGAAGTTTCCAAGCTCCATATAGGTAACCTTAGCTATGGGAATACATTGTAAGAATCCAGAATTATTTTGAATCAATATGTATATATAAACCTACTCTGTGTCTATGCTATATAATTTATATATTTACAGACTGAAATGGGCTTTTCCTTAGGATGTTTCATTGTACATGTTCTTAAATGTGTCTATAGTCTATTGACTACGGGCTCTCCTGCCACTCCTTGTTCAGACCTGCCTATTCCAATCTTTTTGAGTTGTTGGAAGGATTAAATCAGAATATATTCTGGCTTCCTTCCAATATAACTAAAACATGAGTAAAGCTTTCTTGCTTGTTTCTTTCTTTGACAATGTTGGGACTTGTGGTTCTGCTCTTGTTTTGTCATGCATCCTAGTTCCTTTGGCCATCATCAATCTTCACTGTAGCTTTCACTAAAGGAAGGGATAGAAGCAACCTTTAAATCAGAGGTTCTCAATCTTTTCTTCACAACAGACCTCTTTAATACCTTTTGTGGCCATGGACTTAACTCAAGATTTAAATCATTACATTTCTTCAAACCTTCACAGATGCTCTATGATGATATTGCAGCCCCACCCCACCCCCGGGGGTCTGCAGACTACAGGTTGAGAACCACTGTTCTAACTGATTATGTTCTTAAGGCTTCTCATCAGTTTCCTGACTGATAAACACAATTGATTAAAGGTTGGTTCCCCCACCCTTGTTAATTCAGTCTTTCTCAGACATATCCCTACAAGTTCTAGAAATCAAGTTAGCACAATTGTGCAGATAATGCAATTGTAAAAATATTGCCATGTTACCATTTCATCATTGTAGCTAGCAGAGACATCTTAACAGAAAAGTTTGTGTTGTCACAGCAGTCTGACTATCTTTTATAATATGTCTTGTTTTTGTGTATTTTGCAAATAGTCAAAAAATTGTACCAAGGTATTAAAAACATGGAGGGGAGGAATTTGCTGGCAAATAATTTATCTTGTTTTGTGTGAAACGTGGCAAGGGCATTTTTGTTGCATCTAGAGCTGTGGCAGCTCCAGGGGTGTGAAAAATGATTCCCATTTTAAATCTGGCACAAAAGTTTTCCTTCAAATATGTTAAGGGATTGTAAAGTGCAAACAAAACAGAAACAACCATATGAAAATATGCTAAGAGCCAAAAATCAGATACAATCTTAGAATAGAATTTGTGTTTGAAAGACTCCAAAAGTATGCATTTTCCCCCAGAATGATACACAATAGTGCTGAGTTTGCTGTAATTTTCTGTAGATTATTCTGTTAATAATCTACAAGAATATTTATAATTAATATAAACCATTAGGAAGTACTTTCTTCAGTCAGAGGTTTAAACTACTTTGAATTTGAGCCTTGAGGAATCCCAGCTTTGTTGGTTTCCTGGCATTTTAGAAGTATATTAAGCATTGCATTCTTCCTTCCACACAAGAATTCTGTGCCCACTTGAAAGCAGCTCTAGACTTCTGTGTTCCCATGATATCAATATAGTTATATTATAGAGCTGAGCGTATTTTTTTCAAGTAGGTCAGCTGCATTAAGGAGCTACTTTGTGTTCAGTTGCTTGGACTTTTGAAAGACAATGCTGCTGCTTTTATCCATTAGAGATGTTTCATTTCACATCTTATAATTCCTGAACTTTACCTGACACAGTTTGCATAGACTTCTGCAAACCTTTGATTCAGTGGTGCACGATAAACTACTGTTGAAACTGAGTTCTTATGGCATCTCCAGATCCCTGCACAAGTGGGTAGCTGCGTTCCTGTCACAGGCAACAAATAGTCAAAATAGGGAGGGCCCTATCAAATCCGGCACCAGTTAACAGCAGTCCCCTAAGGCAGCATTTTAGGACCCACACTCTTTCTGCTTTACATCAATGACCTATGTGATCATATTAAAAGCAGATGCATCTTCTTCACCAATGACGTAAAATTATTTAACACCACTGACAATGCTATTGCCCTAGAAAACAACCTTGACTATATGTCAGAATAGTCACGTAATTGGCAACTCCAAATTTCAACTAATAAATGCTCTGTCCTACACATAGGCAATAAAAATCAGAACACAAGTTGGGTGGAAACGATCTCATAGATGACCCTCACTTTGTTAAGGACCTAGGAGTACTCATCTCAAACGATCTAAACCCCAGAGCTCACTGTAACAGCATTGCCAAAAAGGCATTAATAATTGTTAATCTAATTTTGGGGAGCTTCTTCTCCAGTAACATTGAATTGCTAACCAGGGCATACAAAACCTTTGCCAGACCAATTCTTGAATACAGCTTATCTGGAACCACACTGTATATTGGACATTAACACGATTGAGCGGGTTCAGAGGTATTTCTCTACTCACAATAGAATTCCCTATGCCTCCAGGCTTGAAATTTTGGGCTTGGACAATCTGGAAATGTACCGCCTGTGGTCTGATCTAAGCATAGTACACAAAATTGTCTGCTACAATGTCTTGCTGTCAACAACTTCTTCAGCTTCAACCACAATAATACATGGGCAAACAATCGATACAAACTCAAGGTAAACCACATCAAACTTGATGTCAGAAAATATGACTTCAGCAACAAAGTGGTCAATGCCTGGAATGCTCTACCTGACTCCATTGTTACAGCCTCAACCCCCCTCACAGCTTCTATCTCAAACTGTCTACTGTAGACCTCACCCCATTCTTAAGAGGTTCTTAAAGGGGACATGTATAAGCTCACAGCGTGCCCATTGTCCCTGTCTTACTGTCGCCGTCTATATTTCCTTCCTTCGTTCATGTTTATGTTCATACCTATACTTGTTATCTAGTACATGTTTGACAAACAAATTAAAAAATAAATAAATAAATAAACTTCCTATAAGGAAATTTACATTAGGGCTTAGTAGTTCTCCCTCAATAACTCCACAAAAATAATCCTCTTTCAATAGGTGGTAAAAGTTAGAAACGCTTTGTTTTTGTTCCCCCTTTTTAGTATGGAAACAACCAGTGTGCAAAACCAATCTATTGCTTTTTCTCTTTTTGTCCTATGTTGTGCAAAAAGGAGTTAAGTGAATTTTATTGGTCCAGAATCTGTAGTAGCTTGGTTGCTGCAGTGATTTCCATCTAGTTTACAAGTCTATGGAAATTATGAATATCACAGATAATTTTCAAGATTCTTTTGAAAGCTTGAAGGGTGAAAAAAGGTAGGAAAGTGCCCATTATATGTTTGGGAAAACTTTTTTTTTCCCCAAGATATTTAAAGGTACCTGAATAATTAGAAAATATTTAAGGGTATCACGGCTTAAATTAACATGTAATTAATATTTAATCACAGTTTGTGCTGGTTTTTTAGTTCTTAGGTAAAATTACCACTGAAAAGAATGGAGTTCCAGATACAGCATTTACTTAAGTAACTACGCTGTTTTATTTTCTGGTAACAAATGCATTGCTAAAGCATTGCTAAATCAGAAAAGGACCAAAGCAAAAACCACATATCCAAATATACTAAACTATTTGTAGGAAGCTCGGGCCTGAGACATTAACTGCTGGTTGCTATATTTAAAAAGAAATGAAGCAAAATGGGAGACCCACCATTTCCATTTCAGCTTTAGGGAATCTGCATCAAAAGCATATATATGCCTTAACTGCAAAGCAGAACTCACCAATTCTTTATGGTCTGGTGTTTTCTGTTACTTTTTTGAGTAGTCCACCTTAAGACTGAACCACAAATGTTAATTTGTTTGTTTATATCCCTCCTTTATTATTTTTACAAATAACTCAAGGCAACCAACATGTCCAATACTCCTTCCTCCTATTTTCCCCACAGCTGTGAGGTGGATTGGGCTGATAGAGTGACTGGCCCAAAGTTACCCAGCTGGCTTTCATGGCTAAGGTGGGGCATGTACTAGTTATTGAAGTTTATGTATCTATCTATCCCAGCAAGTGCTTGTTGTATCTTCCATCCTAATTTTTGAACCAGTGCTTTTAGGACTCCCCCTAAACATATAAATAATAAATCGCTTTTAATATTTGCAATTAAAATATTATTTTTAATATTATTTTACTATTGAACTTTAATATTAAACTGTAACATCTATGGAGATTTATCAGTCATCCAGGTCATAGTTGTCCCAAAGGTGCTTTTACAAGAGGCAACTAGACTTTCTTGTTTTTCTTTGAAGACATTTCACTTCTCATTCAAAAAGCTTCTTCAACTCTGACTGGATGGTGAGGAATGGAAGGACTTATACTCCTTGCAGAAAGCTGGTCATTTGCATTCTTTTATAGAGAGTCATTGAGGCCACCTGACTAGTGCAAATGGGTGCGGAGCCTTCTTGGAATTGTGTTGAAGACTGGAAATAGATGCTGTCATATCCTTCCCCTTCTGTTGAGAGAGGGCTGTTCAGTTTTGACATAGATGGCCTCTTTGAGCCTTCTTTCAAACCATCTAAAGAGGGCATCTGTGTCAAAATTGAATAGCCCTTTCTCAACAGAGTGGGAGGGATACGACATCATCTATCTCCAATCTACAGCACAGTCTTTCAACAGTTCCAAGAAGGCTGCACACTCATTTGCACTACTCAGGTGAACCTGATGACATAGATAAATTTCCCAGTGGCCTCAATGACTCTCTAAAACAGGGATGTCAAACTCAAGGCCCGTGGGCCGGATCTGGCCTGCAAGATGCTTAGATCTGGCCCATGGGGTCACCCTGGAAACAACAAAGGACCAGCCCAGGGTGCCTCTGCCAGTGAAAATGGAGCTCGGGAAGACCATGCGTGGACTGCCACAATATTTTTCAACCATTTTTTTTTCAAATATCGTGGGGTGGGGGGATTGAGCATCTTTTCCAAGATTTTTCCAACTACTGTTACTCAACCATTCATAATCTCAGAAGAAAGTGGAGGGTGTCTGGTTATTTTCTTTATATCAGCGGACTTGAAAAGCTAAAAAATGAAAGTCATTGCTCCAGCCTAAAAAAACCTTCACCATTTCATTTCACAAAAGTGAGGGGATTTTTTTTGCCCTCCCAGCTGATCCAGTGCTGCAGAGGGAAAGAGACAAAATAATTATTCACTTCCATCCATTGTGGTTTTGTTTGAGCTACTGAGGGGGAGCTGTGAAGCTGTTGGCTGGCTTTTTTTTTTTTAACCAAGAACTGAGGTTCAGGAGCTAAAAGAAGCTATGAGGCACAGCATATTAAAAACCTTGAAACAGAACCCATAAACTAGCTCTTTATTTCTTCCCATTACCCTACAACTAAAGCAAAGGCAAATCAGCTCAACCCTCCAATCTTTGGGGAAGGAGGTGTTCCAGATTTCAATACAGCTGGGAAGTAAGATATCATGAGCAGCTATGTAAGACAGGTTGGCCTCTCATTTATTAAGAAAAAGGAAAACATGATTAAAAATGGATGTAGATTTACAGTGTTGATTTTTACACTTAGATGCAGTTACAGGAAACAAGTAACATATTTTATTTAAAATACATCATTTCTCCAGAATGAGGAGATTTATCTTTACATTGATCTTGAAAAGGACACCCTTGAAATCAAGATATTATTAGATACTTGGATGACATATGTCAAAGTTATGAAAATATATACTTTACATATATAGAGAAATGCAATATGAAAAGGAAACACCAAGCTATAAGGAAGAGTTAATGGAATGTTTTGATCTCTTGACCACTTGGTATTTTGCTTGAAATGGCATGCTAAGTTAAATAACAGCACTTAAGAACATTGTGGTATTCTGCATGTTTTTGAGCTGGTACTGGGTGGGAAAAAATATCATTATAGAAAAATGCCAAAGTACTTCTTCATTGGATATTACTGTTTTAGTGCAAGTATTTGTCTGAGAAAAGGGTTTTTTTTTAAGGGTACAAGATTAGATATAAAACTTTAGCAAGATAGTCCATCAGTTGAAGTGTTATAAGGTCTGCTAAGGTGTTAATATATATAAATTCTGTAAATGTATTAGCAGTAACATTATTAAAAAGATTATTGCATTCACCATGCTTTTTTGTTGTAAGGACGATCATTATTAGCACTTGTTGAAAGAAATTGATTCATTTGATTGATTAGTTGATTATGTGCCATCAAATCAGTGTCAATCCTGAATGACCACGATCTGCATGATTCTTAATCTGATTGTTCAGATCTCCAACTGATCATCCATTACCACTGTAAATGAGTTTATCCACCTTGCTGCTGTTCATCCTCTTTTTCCTTTCACCTATCTCAGCACTTTTCCGAGAGCTATGTCTTTGCATAAAGAATCCAAAGTAGAATCATCTGAGCTTAGTCATTTGTGGCTCAAGTGAGAAATCCAGTTTGATTTGTTTGATGATTCATTTGTTTGTTTTCTTGGATGTCCGTTGTATTGTTATGAGGTGTCTCCAACCCCCAAAGCACCAATATTCTTCCTATCCTGATTCTTCAGAGTCCAGATGAAATAAAACTAAGCCCAAAATAGGGATGTGCTCAAAACTAGACACAAATTCTTTGATGATTTTTGAGTGTTAGTTACATCATATGTTAATCATTCTGAATACCCTAGAATAATATCTCTTGTTGTCAAGGGGTAAAACTACTTCATTAGGAATTAGGTTATTAGGCACTTGCTTCAGAATACTCAGTGATGAAATGTAGCGTCTATCTATAGGACCTTAAAATGCTTTTTTCAAACTGAACTCAAAGTGCTGCACAACCCTTTTAGGCTTTCTTGTGCCCTTTGTATTGTACCTTGAGGATAAAAAGGGCATAAGGCTTAAAGAGAATAATTGCAAACTAAATCATTGTTAATTATAATTTAGAATTCTGTCTTCTTAGATTCCATATTTTCTAGGATTTGGAATCCAAAATTTGGCTGCGAATATATTATAGTCATTGTCTATCAAGTTCAAATGCTTGGGTTGGGGATGTTAAGATTGTTCTTATTTCTGCCTGGATTGTGCAGTGAATACTGAAAAATGAAAATATCTGAAATAATGGGGCTGGCTCAGCAGATTTTGCTGACAAACTGTGAGAAAATACATTATCTATGTTTCAGCTTTTCCCTTGTGCAATCAACAATTTTTTTAAAAAACTTGACAATGTTAGAGTACTGCTGTGTGAAAGGGGCATTGTGTTTAGATTGGGAATAACAGAAAAAAGAGGGCACAACTTTAACCTTAGAAGGGCATAGGCTGGGCTCTTAAAATATATTCTTATGGAGATTTCTGTGAAAGTTAGTCCCATGACCTCAGTTTTCCTCATTGAAAACAATCCCATGACTTCCAAGAAAACATCAAGAGAATGAAACATCTTATTTTTTTCCCCAAGTACCCAGATCATAATCACATGACTATGCAGGAGAGGTGCAATGTTTTACAATGGCTGTAAGTGCTTTTCAGACCTTTCTGAGACCATCATACTTTGAAATGGTCATTAAACAACTTGTCATAAGAAAAGAATTACCTACAGTTATAGATTGGAATAGAACATTAAACTTTTCATATTATAAACTATAAGGATATATTTCTATATATTCATTTTCCTTTTCTTCAACCAGACCACTTTAAAAAAAACAAAAAGAGTAAAGCCCTTTAGAGGATTCCTGTAAGAAGAAAAGTATTGATATATCTCAGAATAGAGTATTTCTTCAATTTCATATGATATTACCAGGATTTTAGTGACATTAACAACATTTATCAGGCAAGCCTATTAAGAAACATCAAGAAATGTTATGGTATAAGTTTGTATATAATCTTTGTGAAATTATTTTTTTGACATATAAATTATTTCACAGGATGGATTATGAGTTTGGAGGATTTTGTGTCAACTGATGATTGCATAAAAATGATTTTTTTTCCTAACTATAGTCATGAGTAGTTTCAGCAAATCTCACTGGTGATTTGTTTTTCCTTTTTGTTTTCCTTGTTTTGCTTCTCCAGAATTTGAATATGAAAGTTCTAATCCTCTATATACTTTTAAGTGCAAACAATACACTTTTCAAATGCTATCAATTCAGTAAGCAAACTTGGACATTGCTTTACAGTATATTCCTCAACTTACAAATATTCATTTAGTGACTGTTTGAAGTTACAATGGCATTCAAAAAAGTGACTTATGATCATTTTCACACTTCTGACCATTACAGCATCCCTGTGGACATGCGATCAAAATTCAGGACCTTGGCAATTGTATTTATGATGGTTGCAGTGTCCTGGGTCATGTGATCAATTTTTGTGGCCTTCTGACAAGCAAAGTCAATGGGGAAGTCAGATTCATTTAACAACCATGTTATTAACCTAACAACTGCAGTGATTCACTTAATCACTCCATTTTACAACTTAAGAAAAGTTGTAAAATGGGGCAAAACTGATGTAACTGTCTTGCTTAGCAATGGAAATTTTGGGCTCTGATGTGGTTATAGGTCAAAGACTACCTGTGCTTTTACTTTTGTTTGTTTCTTTGAAATAGTTTCCTTGAATTTCTCATTCACAGCATTGTTCTATTTTTTTTGTCTTTCCTGAAAAGCACAATGAAGCAATGAAACCCATTGCTGACAATAAATGTCTGATAGGTCTTTACTTCAGCCAGAGACTCTTTCAACATAATCCACAGAAGTCTAATACATTCTAGTCCAGTTTGGTTCATGCTTTCAGATATACTTCTGTATGCAGAGACTTACAATGTACTTGGCTGAAACTCTGCACCCATAACATAATCTGCAAGTTGCCTCCATGTTGAGTTACCAGCCGTGCAAATCTATCATATTATGTTGACATGCAATTATTTTCCATTCAGAAGTCTGACAGCCCATGGGTAGAAACTGTTCTTCTGCCTGTTGGTGCAGCTGGCTATGCTTCTATATCTCCTAACCAATGGTAGGAAAGTGAAGAAGTGCTGACCAGGCTGTGAGTCATCCGTGAGAATTTTCCTCACTCTTCTTTTTTTAAAAAAAAACAATTTTATTTGGGTTTTCACAAAACAAAAAGAAAATAGAACATCTTTGTTTAGTGAACAGCATGGTTCCAGGTTTTCACATCTCCATACAGATATAATTTCAGTTACATATTCATCTTTCATATTCAATTTCTTATCACTACTTTATATATTCTCTATTTTTCTCAAATATCTCCCTTGGGCTTATTTTATAATTTTCTTATTCATTTCCAAATCTATTTCATTTCCTTTTCAAAATTTCCATATCTTCATAGTCATTATACTTATACTTTTATCTGTCCTGTTTACATTGTCACTGCATATTCTTATATCATCATTTCCCCCACCAAAAAAATCCCCCACATTACAAAACAAGGTTTCCCGTATAATTACCATTTAGAGTGTGTCACCTTCATATCTTTTAATTAGTTTACTTTCAAACCCATTAAACATTCAACTTTGAAATTGTCTGCTTAAACAATTATAACATTCAATTCCTAATAACTATATTATAACATAAATCCCTTTTCAGTCAGATTCCACATGGTACTTTCCCTTTAAATTACCTCTAATACACTTTAAATTTCAACAAAGAAAAAAAAATTAATTCAAATTTCTCTTAGAAACTAATATCAATCTCCTTACAATCTTTCTCATAATTCATTTCAATTATATTTTATGGATCATTAATATACATTAATATACATATTTTCATATCTCTATCCTTCTCATCATTCATTTCAATTATATTTTTATAAGTCATTAAGTATACATGTTTTCTCTATATTTAAATTAACTGTTAACAAACATTCCCTTAATTAACAATTCCAGTTTCATCTTCCACTTTAATAACATATATCTTCCTATTTTCTACATAATGTATAATTTCTAATATATTAATACAATCCCTTGTCACCTTGGAGAATCCTCCCTCTTAATTTTATTTTCAACCATTGTCTCTGTGTCTTTCAAACAAACTATTTCTTTTTATTCTTGTTCGTTTCCCATATTTCTTTATTTCCTGATTCTGTTTCTTGCAATTTCTCTTCCCCTTTATCGTTCCCCTCTTTTTCTCACTCCAATTTTTGTCCCCCCTCTCTTTAGTGCTTCCTTCTATAATCCTCCCTTCTGCTTTTTCCTTGTATTTTGTTTATTTTTCAAACTGTTGTTTTTTCTATTTACCTCCTCAAATCTCTAATTTTTAATTCCCTTTTTTTCCTCTTTTCACTTCAGACCTCCCAATTGACCCAATTGTTTGTTAAAGATGGCCACTCCTTTATTCAGCTCTTCTTCCTCTGGAGCTCTTTGTTGTTCCTCATATTCCAAAACTGCCATTTCCAGAAATTGTAAAGCAAAGCCAAATGATTCTCCTTCTCCTGCAGCTGTTCTTTCATGTTTTTTAGTTCCATTTTCAATTCCAGAAAAAGTTCTACCATCTTTAAACACTTCTCAATACTTTTAAGCAACCAAACACTATAAAGTTACTGGATATAATAATCCAATATCCAGAGTTCCAAAATCACCAAACAGTCCTAGAACAGTTTCTTCTTACTTCTTTCTTTGTTACAAAGTTCAGAGCTTTACTTTCATTTTCCTGGGGGCTCTTGTAGCAAGTTTTCACTTACTTTGTATTCTTTAAAGATCTTTTAAAAGTTCCCAATTAATTTCTTTTAGCACCAGGTGGCATTCTCTGCTATAACCAAGTTCCACCCCTTTTTTTTCTTTTCTCTGCTTTTTCTCCTTTCCTGGCTTTTCGGTTTCAAAAGTTCCTTATCTTCCCTTTGACACTTTCATGTTCAGCTTTAAATTTGCCTTTTTGGTGTCAGGATCATTTACACTGATTTCTTCTTCAAGCTTCTGTTTCAAAGTTCAAAGCCACTTCCAGCTCTCAAATCTTTTTCCCCCTCTTCTTTATTGCCACTTTAAAAATCTTTCTCAAAAGTTCTTAGGTATTTTAATCCCAGGGTACCTTCTATTTAGATATTAATTCTGCTTAGCCCAGTTACTCAAGCTGTCCCCTTCTTCCTCACTCCTGCACATACTTGTCCGATCAGATCTTCTTCTTCAGGGTGGCCATTTTGACCACTGCTACTGCTGTATTTGGAGAGGAGTAAATGCCAAGCCAAGGAGGCAAGATGTGGTTCCCCTAAACCCAGCTGGTGGTCTCCCCCTTCTTTGCCAGCTCTATGGGGTGGCTTTGGTCCCAAATCTGGTAGATTGGGGCCCTCCAACACAGAGCACAAACTGGAACCACGGACAATCACAGATTTGGGTCCATCACTGAGGAAGTCCAAATGGAAGCTGTTCTTCAGCCTGTTGGTGTGGCTGGCTAAACTTTCATATCTCCTACCTGATGGTAGGAGAGTGAAGAAGTGCTGACCGGGATGTGAGTCATTCCTGAGAATTTTCCTCACTCTTCTAAGGCAGCGAGCCCTAGCGATGTCATCTAGTGGTATCAGGGAACAACCTATGATGTTTTGTGCTGTGCTCACCACCCTCTGTAATGTCTTTCTATCCGCAGCTGTCAAGCCAGCATACTACACTGTAATGCAATATGTGAGGACGCTTTCTACTGTGGACCAGTAAAAGAAGGTCATCAGTCATTGTTCCACTTTATTCTTTTTCAAGACCCTAAGGAAATGGAGTCTCTGTTGGGCCTTTCTGGCCACCTGGGTTGTGTTGATTTTCCAAGTAAGATCTTTGCTGAGGTAGATTCCCAGGTATTTAAAGGAGGAAATTCTCTCCACACAGCCCCCCTTGATGTAAAATGGGGCGGGTTCCTTTCTCTTCTTCCGGAAGTCTAACACCATCTCCTTTGTCTTGCTGATGTTTAGGTGCAAGTTGTTTTCTAGGCACCATGAGGATAATTTTTGAACCTACCCCTTGTACGCTGTTTCACCTTCACCTGTAATGAGACCCAATACATTAGTATTATCTGTGAACTTAATAATCACAGTGGATGGGTCAGACAATACACAATTATGAAGACTCAGAAAGTCTTCGATCCAGTCGCAGATGGAAGAGGGAAAATCTAGGTCAGTCAGCTTTTCTGTGCTATTGGCATAATTAAAAGAAAAAAGATTTTCCAGTTAGAGATTAGATCTTCCTGCTTTTTCCCCATTTACCTACAAAAGTAATAAGCATCTTTATTTTTGAAGAAATGGAATGTTGCAACGGGGAGGGACCCACCAAGAAGAAGGACAAAGACTCTTTGGAAGTTTTCTTCGGGGCTCAGCCGCTCATTTTGCCTTGTGCATTTTCTGTCCCCCCAAACCATTCTACCTCACCAATTCACAGATTGCCAGCTACATTGTCCTCCCACCTGCAGGCCATCATACTGCCTCCAAGTTCCATCCCACAAAACAGCAGTTGAAGTAAGGCTCACAGAATTGCTGCTATCTAGTGATTGTATGGATTTTGGCAGCCAATTTATGATAGTCTTCCATGAAAGCAGGTAGAATGAGCTGGAAGACATCTTGCTAGAAAGTGGAGAGGATGGTGGGAAATCTTTTTAAAAGATAAGTCATATCATAAAATTATATAGTTCAAAATATCTACAACCCCATAGAACAAGTTGCCATGAAGCTTTAGAAATAGTATATATAAACAGATAGAGCAGGAGAAAAATCTCAAGTCATTTGTCACACATTTTTTTTAAATAAAGCAATATTTTAAAGCATATTGTAAATATTTTGATGATTTGAAATCCGCTGTCCAACATACCTTTAAAATAATCAATGTAAAACTGAGAATATTTAAGCTATTTTTTAAAATCCTGTGACTTGTTAGAGATATGTAGACCACAGATATCAATCTGAGGTTTAATGCCAAACATTTTAGTGGAAAATACTGCTGTGTCCACATAATACCGTGTTTCTCCAACAATACGGCCTCCACCAATAGGAAGGCCCAGCATGTTTTATTGGCATAAAATCAAATTAAGCCCCTCCCCCCAAATTTAGGCCTATTTTAAAACATGCAAAATAAGGGGGAAGGGCGGGGGGACTTGCTGTTTGGAGCTGCCACTTCTGCATTTGGAGCTGCCGCTGCGTTTGGAGCACTGCCGCTGTTTGGAGTTGCCATGTCTGCATTTGGAGCTGCCACTTCCACGTTTGGAGTGCTGCCGCTGTTTGGAGCACTGCTGCTGTTTGGAGCAGCTGGTGGCGAGGCTGCCCAGGGGGGGAATTAGGTCACCCCCCAAAAGATGGCCTAGCCGTTTTTTCAGGGCTAAAAAAAAATAAGGCCTGGCCTTATTTTGTGAGAAACACAGTACTTTGCTCTGCAATGCCTATAATTTTGTAGGTTGTTCTTTGTGTGATATAAACAACCTTAAAATAGCCCTTTTGATACATGCCATTTAGTAAAATGACATATTTGAAAGTACATGCTAGCTTTCAATTTCTAATAGATGCTTTCTTCTACTGCATTTAGACCCAGATTGTGATTGAGTTGTGCCAAGTTCCTTTACAGAAATCACCTTGTCAATTGCAGTATTTACATTGTAACTTTCCATTACATTATTAAATGGCATTAACTTCATTCCTCCTGACTGACACTGAAAATTTTGAGAGAACTGATGATGGATATTTTGGCGAATAAAGCTCTATGTTACTGTATAATACAGTGCAATGCCATCTATGCTGCTTATGCAAATTCACGTGCACATATGCAAACTGCATGTATTTTATACTATGCACTGCAATATGGGTAGTCCTTAATGACAAACCGTCATAAGTCACTTTTTAAAGTGCCTTTGTAACTTTGAACGGTCATTAAGTGAACTGCTGTAACTCGAGGAATTCTTATATATTCTTCAAATTAAATTATACTAGACACCCAGCACATTAAATTAAATTAATATCAGTGATACTATATTTCTACTTATGAATAAACTACAACATAAATAAAATATAGAGAGTCGTCATTTAATAGAGGGTCAGATATTGGAATTTTACTATCAAGAACTCATTCCTTATATTCACTGTGTGGTTAGTACTATATTTCTATTTATTTAATTAGTACTGTATATATTTCTATATTTCCTGAAAAGGAAGATGACCCTGAGTTTGATGACTCCTCCAAAACAAACGATGGTCAAAAGAAAAGTTGTAAACATGTCAATACCCCTTTCCTTGTCTTGTCAGCTTAAGTCAATAATTGTAGCTGAAATCTGAAACTAATATCTGTGAAGTAGGGATATGATAAGGAAGATTGTTCAAATCTTGTTCTAGGAAGGGTTCAGCAATTTTTTTGGAAATAAATCATACAGCTCAGAAAATGGTTTGCAGTGTTTGTTCATGCAGGAAATAATAAAACTTTTAATCCCGATATTCTTAAACAAAGGGCGTATGATTTATCAAGTGACATTGTGGGCTGCCCACCTCTTTGCCTAATGAAAAAAAATATGTGTTTATTCTTACAACTTTGGAGGGAACTGAAAAACAGACATGTAAGTTACTTGGTCAAAGCGGTTTATTATTATTTTTCACAGTTTAAAGTTCTTTAGCAGAAAACCTGTTTTTCTATTTATTGAAAATGGAAAATATAGAGTGACTTAATGTTGTGATATGTACAAATAGTACAAAAGGCCAATAATATAATCTATTCTTTCTCACTCTTATGTAAAAAAAATAGTTTAATTGTGTCCAAACAGGGCAGAATTTGTATCATCGATACTTGAATTCATGTTGAGAATATTGATTATTTTTATTTTGAATCAGAAATGCAATTTTCTCTGCAATTTCATTTATTTGTTTATCCGGTAAATCTTGACCTGAAAACTGGACACTAAGCAGCTTACAGTATATAACGTACATACTAAAAAGGGTAAAACCCAGGATAAAGTAATTAAAATAGTAACTAGAATTGTGTGTATATATGTATATTGTGTCACAGGTGGGGGTTTTCTTAGCAGATATTCTTTGATCACCTGTGTAGGACAGGCATAAACTAACTGGTAAAAGCAATGTCCAAGATACCTACGCCTCAAGCTATGTAGGACTTTATAGTGATCATCAACTAGAATTGTACTCAGAAACCTTCTGATACCCAGTACAGCTCATGCAGCAGAGGTGTAATGTAGCAGTTCTACCACTCATAATTAAATATACATGCTTCTACATCAGGGTTGTCAAACTGGTGGCCTGAGGGCCTGATGTATCACACAGAGGCCATGCACACCAGTGGTGGGATTCAAATTTTTTTTACTACCAGTTCTGTGGGCGTGGCTTGGTGGGCATGGCAGGGGAAGGATACTGTAAAATCTCCAATCAGGGGTGGTATTTGCCAGTTCTCTGAACTACTCAAAATTCCCACTACTGGTTCTCCAGAATTGGTCAGAACCTGCTGAATACTACCTCTGATGCCCACCCCAGTTCCCCAAAGGGAAAACAAATCACAAAACGTCATGGGATGGCATATATAAAATTATAGACATGCAATTAAGAAGTGACAAACCATATGAATGACCATCTTCACTTCTTCCTGTTACATGTAGGGCCGCAGAGTTGGTGCAGCAACTGAAGCTGTGCAAAAGCTCTCATGGCCACAGCCATGATTCTAGGAGGACTCCCAGATGGTTCTGGGTTCTGTTCCTGGAGGAGTCTTGAAATCATTCATACTCCTCAATAGCCATTCCACTTTATTTGGCATGAGTCTGAATCTGTTTTTCTCCATCTGAACCCTGACAGCCTCCCAAATGGGTCATGACTTCCACCACACTTTCAATTTGTAGGCTTATCTAAAAAGGTGACCAGATCTCATAGAAAATAAATCATCGTCCTTTAGAGGTCCACTTTCTTCTACTTAACAGAAGTGAAATACTTTTGTATATATTACATGGTTTTTTCATAACTGTAATTACTCAGAAAATAGCTAAAAATATTCTGATAGGCATTCTGAAAAAAAATCTACCCTATTCTTTTTGCCACAAATCTTGGACAGTCAAACAGGTTTGGGAGTTTGCAGGGTTTTCACACTTTATGTGTGCTGAAACGAAGGATGGTGATGCAGCATTTAATATGGCCTGACATTAGTGCTAACATTAAAAGCTGGACAATGACATCCTGTAATCAGTGCAGTGTCAGAAAATGAGCAATGGTTTGCTTCATGTCATCTTTTTCTCTATTATGTCATATTGTGAAATGTGGTCCCTGCTTCAGTAGAATAGATTAGTTGCAAGTTCTGTCAGATTTTATAGGTAAATTCACAATTAAAGATTACTCATTACACAGCTGTTAAGATTTTATGAGAGACAGACAGACAGACAGACAGACAGACAGACAGACATAGACAGATTGTGATAACCTGGGGCGTGGCACAAAGGCAACCCAGCCAGAGAATAAGAATGAGTTCATTTATTAGCTCCAACTTTGCCCCCAATGACTGGTTACCTTCTGGTCTGGAGAAAAACTCCCACAAACTTGCACCAGCCTTTGGCGGCAGATATTCCAGTCCAAACATTGTAAACTGAAAACTTTAAACTATTAATCCAACAAGGCAAAATAAGGTAAAAAATCTGGCAGAGCAAGATATGTAGTTCCAGAAATAAAATAACAAGTTCGTAAATTAAACCAGTTGGGAGGATGCCAGATAACCATAGCCAACACAAGATATACTCAGTGTTTGTTCCCGACAATCATCCCTCTCATGTGCCTCTCCTTTAAACTCCTTTCCCACCTTGTGAAGGGAATCAGGGCCCTTTCCTCCCTCGTAAGCTACACAACCCATATTGCTCTCTTCTCCGTTCTTCCCTGCATTCCCTAGGATAAAGAGGGGGTGTCCCTTGGTCTTCCACTGAACCAGTGGTGGGATTCAACCTTTTTTTACTACTGGTTCTGTGGGTGTGGCTTGGTGGGTATGGCAGGGGAAGGATACTCTAAAATCTCCATTCCTACCCCACTCCAGGGGGGAAGTTACTGCAAAATCCCATTCCCTCTCCACCCCACTAACCTGCTTTCCAGCTCCGTTCTCCTGTGCAGGGCAACAAAAAGAGACCTAGCCGATCAACTGGGACTTGAGAGGCAGAGAATAGATGGGGGCGGGACCACTCAGAGGTGGTATTTGCCAGTTCTCTGAACTACTCAAAATTTCCGCTACCAGTTCTCCAGAACTGGTCAGAACCTGCTGAATATCACCTCTGTTCTGAACCCCCTCTCCCCTGTTCTACTTCTCCCCTGTTCTGCCCAGCCTGACTTTGCCCTTCCCCAGTTTCCTCCACAGCCAATGGAGCCACTCCCCCACTCCCTGTCAGCTGTTCTCAGACTCTGACTCTGACTCTGGGGGGCATGACACTGATATATGACATAGTATGTTGTGTGAATAAACATTTGTGTAGATCTGTCTGGTAATTCTGGTAATATTTTTATAGAATATTATAAACTGAATTAGTGATTTTCAAATCTAATGGTTTCCTAGAAAAGGAAATTTTTCACTCAAGGCATAATCCTGTTATTTTAAAAAAAAACCAACATAATGCTTACAGATTTCTAACACCTGCTTACAATGCAGCTATAAAATTAAAGTGCAAAGTAAAATATGAAGCAAATAAAACATCCGTTTGATAAAGATTTAATGAAAGTAAAAATTGGAAGCAAAAATAAGACAACTGGGGTTAAAAATTATCAAACAGGGTTAAGACACCAAAGATTTTTAAAAGCTTGTAAAGAAAAATGTTTTTAACTAAGTTAACCTGTTTTTGGATACCAGTTAGAATAATTTGCAGGACTACAACCGACAACTCCTGCTTTCCTTTGTCTACTTCCAAAAAATGTAGAGCTAAGTAAGAATGCTTTGAATTCTCTTACAGACTTCTAGATGGGATGCCTTGTGTCCCAGGATTATTGCTGTTTGATACACAGCAATACAAAAATGTCTGTCATGATAATTCATTTTTCAAGCATTCCTCTGGACTCAGCCAGATGCAATCATGAACACACATCAGATTAACTGCTGGCAGCCAGTTCAAGTAATTTTTTTACATCTACCTGCTCCCTCTGTCTCTCTCTGCATTTTCTCTGTTGACTTAGTTTATCTATTAGTTCCACCATGGCACCCATTGCCTTTTAAGATTGGAAAGTGAATGCTCTTTGCAACAGTGCTTTCATTTTTCAGAAAATTGTTGTATTTGGCACCTACATTTTCCTGTTTTAGGGAAGACAGAAATATGCCAGCTGTTCAGATCAATAGAAAATAAATTAGATAAACCAAAAAATTTGGGAAGGGTTTAGTTAGTTCCTACAGCCAAAAATTATTTTAGAGCAGTGTTTATATAACTTTGAGGAAAACATGTCTATTGCTGCTAATTTTCTGTGTGTGTGTGTGTGTGTGTGTGTGTGTGTGTGTGTGTGTGTGTAAAACATTTATGCACATGCACGTATAAAGAACACGTGAGATAGCTGGGTGGGTGGGTGGATGGATGGATGGATAGATAGATAGATAGATAGATAGATAGATAGATAGGATATCACACTCTTATATATGATTAAAAAAAATTATTTTTTCATTATTTATCTCTATCTCTGATTAGATACCACAAAATCTCTGATATATAAAATAAAAAGAGTGAAAGCAGAACATATATGCAGAATTAAATACAGGATTTCAGTCCGTTGGACAATGGTGACTGAAATCATCAGGCAGTTTCTAATCATCACAAATGAAAACGGTCAGTATTATCCCTAGGGTAATTTCATCAATCTGTTTAAAAACTCATGACATGTAATCTCATAAGTCAGTTAAAGAAAAGTATTACAACCTATTCCCAAGTATACATATCCCTTTACTGATAATAATAATGATAATTTGTTTTGCAAGCTTCCTTTTGATAGCTTTGTGTCATTTAACAGTATAATATTTTTATAATCAAAATATTATCACTGAGGTACAGCTCAATTATTTCCAAATTGGCTTCATATTCATATATATATAAAGAGAGAATTTTCTTTGAATTAAATTATACTAAAAGGGGGAAGTAATACTAATCAGGGACACTGTCTTGCTAGACCGGGCCCTGGGCGTGCCAACCACCTCATATTGATTCCTATCTTATTACAGCCACATTTAAGTCATTGCAATGGCAGATGGCAATACCTCTAGAGGAACTTCTTTGAAGGCAAAAGCCAAAACCCATCACTTGCGCAAGCAGGCTAAGGAGACCTCCAAAGCGGCCGAGAGGGATGCCCTAAGGCGCCACAAGGCCCTGCAAAAAGAAATAGACGGGAGATCTAAGGAAGCACTCAAGGTGCCTCAAGTTCCTCCATCCTCCAGTCCGTCTACCTCTGCTCAACCTCCCCCCCAGATGTTTCCTTCTCCTCCAGGCACAGCTTGCCCTCTCAGGAACAACAGGCTCTGGTTCCTGAAACATCGACCAGAAGGGCTCCAGAGGCCACCTTCACCCCAACTGCTGCCGGTCTCCACCAAGAGGAGTCTCTCCCTGAGGAGATCCCTGAAAAGATAAGATCCTGGATGGAGTTGGCTATTCGCCAAGGCATCACAACTGGCATCCAGCAAGCTGCCAGGTCCAGTCTGTATCTGGTAGGCTCTGACCAAGAATCTCACTCTGTGAGGTCTCTACCTAGGTCTGAACAGCGTCTGGCTCAGGTGCCCTTGCATAGGGAATGCCCCCTCCAAGGGCGGGAGGAAGAGATGGAAGAGGGGGAGGAGGAAGGTGATCAACCCATGGATCCAGACGACTTCAATCTGGGGTCCATACACTATAACAAGCCCCTCTCAGACATGGACCCTCTAGAGGATGAGATGTCCGAGGACGAGGGGCTCACCCCTGACCAGCCTGCCTTCGCGGGCCTCTTTAAGCCGCAACTATTCAAATCCTTATTGTATAAGGCCAAAAATATTTCAGGTCTGAGTAAGCAATCCCCCTCAGTCCTCTCTACCCCTTCTGGGGAAGGATCCGAAGGCCTCATTTTTAACCAACCAGTGGTAGAGGCCGAGACTATTCCAGCCCCCCCATCCTTGCAGATCTGGTCCAAAAACAACTGGCATCTGCAGGGGTCCCCACAGCCCCCTCTAGCCATGACAAAAAAATTCTTCAACCTGGATCCGGATTTCTCTAATTTGTTGAACACCCCTGAGGTCGACGAGCCCATTGTGGGCCTGGCATCCTCCTCGACTCCTACTGAGGCGTTAGAGGCCCTAAAACCGGAGGAAAAGCGGGCTGAGCTGGCCCTGCGCAGGGCCCATCAGTCAGACGCATGGGCCATAAGATCGGCTATGGCCGCATCTTTCTTTACTAGGTCTTCCATTCGATGGTTGCGTCAGCTCAAACAGTATGTCCTGGCTTCTAACACCAGAGCTCACCAGGACATCGCTAAGATCACCGCCACAGCTGAGTTTTCAGCGGACGCCACCTATCACACTGTCAAATTTTCTGCCAGGGCAATTACATCGCACATCCAGGCCCGCCACCTGCTATGGCTCAGACACTGGCAGGCAGACTTTAAAAACAAAGCCAAGCTGGCCTCCTCTCCCATAGTGGGGGACAAACTATTTGGCCCATCCCTGGACCCTCTACTTATGGAGACCAGGAACAAAAAGAAATTTCTCCCTTCCCTCACCCGAAGGTCAGATTCCAGACAGTTGCAGCCTTTTTGGAGGAGCTCCTTTTGGCCCTCCTATCAGGCCCCCTTCTCTCCCAGATATCAGAGGCCTCCCTCTTTTAGACCGGGCCAATTCCAGGACAGACCTGACTCTGGAGAAAGGAATAGGAGGGGCAGCCAATATAAAAGGCCCTTTCGGGGGTCCGGAAGCAGGCCTTACCACCGTCCCAGATAGACATAAGGACTCTATCCCCATTGGCGGGCGCCTAAAGTCGTTTGCCAGTATATGGGACTCTTCCACCTCTGACTCTTGGGTCAGGGACACCGTTAGATTTGGCCTTGCCCTTGAGTTCTATTCCACTCCCCCAAACTTCTTTATGTCATCCCCCCTCTCCAAAGACCCAATCAAACGCAATCTGATGGCTTCCGCCATCCAGCACCTCCTTAATATAAGTGCTATCCAACCTGTTCAACCTAACCAATGAGGTCAGGGCTTTTATTCCCACCTTTTCGTTGTCCCAAAGCACTCGGGGGGATGGCGGGCCATCTTAGATCTGAAGCAACTTAACCGCTTCTTAACTTACCGCAAGTTCAAAATGCACACCCTTCACACATTTCCTCACATCCATAGACTTAACAGAAGCTTACCTACACATTGCCATTTGACCTTCCCATTCCAAATTCCTAAGATTCTGTTACAATAACCAACACTTCGAGTACGTGGCCCTTCCCTTCGGACTGGCTAGGACTTTTACCAAGGTCCTGGCAGCTCTGGTGGCTCATATCAGAAACACCCCCATCCGTCTCCAATACTATTTAGACGATATTTTGATTCAGTCACCATCTATCGATCAGGCAGTGAGGGACACCCAGGCCACCTTAGATTCCCTTCAGGAACACAGGTTCCTCATAAATTGGAAGAAAAGCCAATTATCTCCTTCTACCCGGATAACCCATCTGGGGCTCTTATCAACACAGTGGAAGGTAAGGTCTACCTGTCCTCAGAAAGACTCCTTAGTATTCAGAAATTGGTTAAGGTAATTAGACACTGCAAGAGGGTGCCCTTACTGGAATTGTCTAAATTATTGGGGAAAATGATCTCCTGCATTTCTATTGTTCCCTGGGCTTGTCTTCATACCAGATCCCTACAATGGTTCCTGCTCCCGTACCAGAGATCTGGCAGAAGCAATTCCAAGCTCCCGGTCAGGGTTCCTCCCAAGGTCCTCACATCCCTTCTCTGGTGGGCAAGACCACTCATCAACAAGGGCTGTTTCTTCAAGGAACCTCAAAGGCTGACTATCACCACAGATGCCACCCTATTCAGATGGGGAGCCCACTGCCAGTCTCTCTCATCCCAGGGGAGATGGACTGCAATAGAACAATCGTGCAGTATAAATTGGCTGGAGCTTCATGCCATCCTCCTGGCCCTGCGCAGCTTCCTTCCCCAGGTACGCAGGCAACACGTCCTCATTTTGACAGACAACGTCACAGCCAAGGCACACATCAACAAACAAGGCGGCACACATTCAATCCGATTGATGAAGGAAGCCGAGTGCCTCTGTCGCTGGGCAGAGACCAACCTTCTGTTCATCAAGGCAGAGCACATATCAGGGCTATCAAATATCCAGGCAGACTTGTTAAGCAGGGCCACCATAGATCAATCAGAGTGGTGTCTCCACCCATCCCTGTTCAGAGAGGCAACAAGGATATTCAGAAAACCGGTGATAGACTTGTTTGCCTCCCCCCTCAATACCCAGCTCCCGAGATTCCTGTCAAGATACCTGTCCCAAGGGGTGGAGAATCACAATGTGCTCCACTGCCCATGGCCCCCGGGGGTCCTCTATGCATTCCCTCCTCTAGCTCTGGTACCCAGGGTTATCCAGAAGCTGCTCCACGAAAGGGCAGAGCTGCTCCTGGTGGCCCCTTACTGGCCCAGACGGCCGTGGTTTGCGGATCTCTGCACTCTTTCGGTGGCCCCTCCCTGGAGGATCCCTCCAGACAGGATTTCCTTGTCCCAGGGGGCCCTCCTACATCTGGACCCGCAATGGCTCCAACTGACCATCTCGAGGTTGAGCGGAGCACCTTGAGGAAAAGACAGCTCTCTAATAAGGTCATTGACACCATCCTAGCTGCCAGACGACCATCAACCACTTGAATTTATAATGCCACATGGGCCATTTTCTGTCGTTGGCGCAACAAACTTAAAATTAACCCAGTTTCTCCCTCCATAGCTCAAATTTTAGAATTTCTTCAGGAAGGACTTGACAAGGGGCTGTCTCCTAACACACTGAAGCGTCAGGTAGCTGCCCTGACATCAGTCCTTTCTTGTGAGGGTCTCAGTTCCCTCTCACCACACACACATATGGGCTTTTTTAAGAGGGGCTACCAACTTGCATCTCCCCCCGGTGCACCGTTACCCCACCTAGGACCTTAACAAGGTCCTTCTCTCTCTCACCAAAGAACCTTTCGAGCCCTTGAGGGAAACGGGTCTCCAATTTTTAACATATAAAGTAGTTTTCCTGGTGGCCATTACATTAGCCCGACGTATCTCAGAAATAGCAGCCTTGTCTGTCAGGCAAGACCTCTGTGTCTTTCACGCAGATAGGGTGATCCTCCGACCCAACCCCACCTTTCTGCCAAAGGTTAATTCGGCTTTCCACAGAGCTCAGGAGCTCATCCTCCCAAATTTTTGTCCCAATCCGTCACTGGAAAGGGAACAACAATGGCACAAACTCGATGTAAGACGCGCTCTGCGAATTTACATCAAACGCACAAAGCCCTTCAGGAAGTTGGAGGCCCTATTTCTTTCCAACCCAAAACACAGGGACACAGGGTGTCATCTACTACCATAGGATGATGGATTAGGACGGCCATAGCTAAATCTTATCAGTCCCAGGACCTTCAGGTTCCTAATGGCATAACAGCCCATTCAACCAGGAGCGCAGCCACCTCTGTGGCCTGGGCCACCCAGGCACCAATAATCAAAATATGCCGGGCTGCGACTTGGGCCTCACCTTCCCCCTTTATTCGGCACTATAAAATTGACGTGTTTACCTCTGCAGGGGCTTCATTTGGTAGGCGAGTCCTGCAGCGTGTTCTTAGGGACCCTAGGGAGACTCAGGACCAGACAGAGTCCCTCTCTTAGGACAGGACAAGCTTTGGTATGTCCCATCACTGGATGCTCTGAGCAGCTCATAGGAGAAGGGGCATTGGTACTTACCTGATACGCCCTTTCTATTTGAGCTGCGAGGAGCATCCAGCCCCACCCTAAATTCTGTCTGGTGGGGCCTCTCTCCCTTGGCCAAGGACGAATATTTGTTTAGGTGATAGGGATAGGAGCAACCTTTTTTTCCTCTCGCCTTCGCAAAACTGGGGAACGCCCTGGAAGAGTCACGTGGAGGAGGAGGAGCGTTCCTCAATTCAAGCTCAGCCTAAGCAAGCAGAGACTGAAGCACGTCCCATCACTGGATGCTCCTCGCAGCTCAAATAGAAAGGGAGTATCAGGTAAGTACCAACACCCCTTCCAGGATGCAGAAGGGTCTGCTACAGTTTGTAAAAGTCCAGGATATTTTCCTTATCTTCTCTGTTAGATCTGGGAGGACGGTTCAAGAATGGAGGCAAGACTCAGATAGCAACAACAGCTCTTTATTTGTGACTTCAGATCTGAGCAACTAACCCCAGCCACAGCAGCCCCTTATATAGGGCTGGCTGTGGCTAGGCAGCCAATGAAGGCGATTTGAGTTTGCCGCTCTTGGCTGGGCCAATCGCGGCAGCCCGTTTACTGGCCAATCGCATCAGTCTATGGCGACCAATCACGATCGGTTATCAGCGGGCCAATCAGATTTGCAGGCTACGAGCCTGCTAGTCCGGAACACCCCTCCCCTCTCGGTTCCGTTTAAGGGGTGGAGTAATATAGTCTCGCAGGTAGGCAGGTCTTCGCACCTGTCTGCCCGACTTACGCAATTCCGCTTGACCCTGTTCAAACCCGGGTTCAGATGGACTGCTTGCTGGATCAAACAGGAACGGTGAACCGGTGCCATGGTTAGGGATCTCCTCTGGTGCCCCCGGGGTGATAGAGTCCTCAGCCTTGCTGTTACTGCCATGGTTCCCGGGGCTCGCTGAACCTGCCTGGTTGCTGCTTCTTGGCGAAGCGTTTGACTGTCCAGTCTCAGCTGCAGCTGGTGAGTGTTGCCAACCATGGTGCGGTGATCTCGGTGTTAGCTCAGAATAAACAGGTGTTGGTTCTAATTCTGAGTTCACGGTTTCCCCTCCTCCCCTGGTGTCAAAATTAGGGTCAGGGTTGGAAGTTGTGGTTAGTCTGGAGCGCAGTTGGTCAATATGGCGTTTCCATGGTCTGCCATCAGTGGTGAGTAGACGGTAGGAGCGGGGACCCGTAACTTGAGTTACTTGGGCAGGAATCCAAAGGGGATCCCCAGAAAAAATTTTTGCGAAAACAAGGTCTCCTACCTTGAAAACACGGTGCTTGCTGCTGGAACCCAGGGGCTTTTCCGGGGTGTAGGCAGGGTGCAAACGATCTAGAGGCGATCTGAGTTTCCTGGCCATTAGGAGTTCAGCTGGGTTCTTGTTGGTCGTGCTGTTTGGTGTGATGTGTTGCAGGAGCAGCATTCTAGTGCTTTGTCGTGGATGTTGCCTTGATCCATTTTCTGCAGGGTTTTCTTTGTAAACTGAACCATTCGTTCAGCCCGGCCATTCACCGCAGGATGAGCCGGCGATGTGAGTGCGTGTCGGATGCCCCATTCTGCTAAATACTGTTCAAAGGCTAAGGCAGTAAATTGGGGCCCATTGTCAGAGACCAGGACATCTAGTAATCCGTGTGTGGTGAAGAGTCTGTTCAGTTTTTTAATGACCGCCTCAGTAGTGGTTGCTTTCATTTTATTGACCTCAAGCCAGTTTGAGTAGGCATCTACAGTTATTAAGAAGGTGTGGCCTCTCATAGGTCCCGCAAAGTCAATATGAATGCGAGACCAAGGACCCCTGGGTGTTTCCCATTCTGCTGGTGGGGCTTTAGGTGGAGCTGAGTGGTTTTCCTGGCATTTGTTACAAGGGGCGACTCAGGTTTCGATTTGTTTGTCCATACCTGGCCACCAGGTGTAACTTCTTGCCAGCGCTTTCATACGCACGATGCCCGGGTGTCCATCGTGTAGCATTTGCAAGACCCTTTCTTGTAACTTAGTTGGAACAACAACTCGGTCTCCCCACAAAACGCACCCCTTTTGTGAAAAAAGTTCCGTTTGTCTGTTTTTAAATGGCTTAAACATTTCCTTAGTGTCGTAATCTGGCCATCCCCTCTCCACCCAGCCAAGAACTCGTGCCAAACAAGAGTCTCTTTTGGTTTCAAAGGTGATGTCTTGGGCCGTTAGTGGAGGCGATGGCATTGTCTCTATTTGCAGTACCCGGAGGTGTGGGAGCTGGGTCTTCCTGTGGCTCGGGTAGCGGCGAGCGGCTCAAGGCATCTGCGTGGGGAATAGATTTCCCCGGGCGATACTTTAATTGATAGTCGTAGGCAGCGAGAAATTCTGGCCATCGCGTCATTCTGGGGGAGAGAATGTGTGGAGTAGGTTTGTCGCCCACCAGGATCCCAAGTAGTGGCTTATGATCCGTTATAATAGAAAATGGTCTCCCATTAACATATTCATGAAATCTTTTAATTGCAGAGACAATAGCAAGGGCTTCCTTATCTAATTGGCTATAGTTTCTTTCTGTTTTTGATAGAGTTCGTGAAAAAAATGCAATTGGTGCTTCTGAGCCATTTGGTAGGACGTGGCTCAGGATGGCCCCCACCCCGAATGGTGAGGCATCACACGTGACAGTCAAAGGTAGTGTCTTGTTATACTGAATTAGTACTGCCTTTGAGCTAAGGAGGTCTTTTACTTGCTGGAAGGCGTGTTCCTCCCGACGTCCCCAAATCCAGGATGCCCTTTTATCGAGTAGTCTATGAAGGGGCTCAGCAACAGTCGCCTTCTGGGGTAGGAAGATGTTGTAAAAGTTAATAAGTCCCAGGAAGGCTTGGAGGTCGGTTTTGTTTTGGGGTCTTGGGGCATTTTTGATAGCTGCCATTTTTTTTTCTGTGGGGTGGATTCCTTGCTTGTCAAGGAGGTAGCCAAGAAACTCCACCCTTTCTGTGAAAAGCTGGCACTTTTCCTTCTTAACCTTGAGGCCAGCGTTTTTGAACCTCTGTAGGACTGTTCTGAGGCGTTTTTCTAATTGTTTTTTTGTGGGTGCTGCTATTAATACATCATCAAAATAGGGCACGATCCCTTTTATCCCTTGTAATAGTCTCTCCATCAGGCTTTGAAAGATGCCTGGGGCTACACTTACACCAAACTGGAGCCTGTTGCATTTGAATGCACCACGATGTGTGACTATAGTTTGGGCTTCTGCAGTCTCGGGATCAACTGGTAGCTGTTGATACGCTTGGGCCAGATCTAATTTTGCGAATATTTTGCCACCCCCAAGTGAATGCAGGAGTGTTGAACAACTGGTACTGGGTAGGCTTTCTGCTGTAGCGCGTGATTGAGGGTGGCCTTGTAGTCACCACAGATTCTTATGGACCCGTCAGGCTTTATGGGGGTGACAATTGGTGTCTCCCATCGGGCGTGGTCAATAGGTTCTAACACGCCTTGCGCAATTAATTTGTCCAGTTGCTCATCAATTTTGGATTTGAGAGCAAAAGGAACTCGGCGTGGCTTTAGGCGAATGGGTGCAATGTCAGGGCAAAGATTAAATGAAATAGGGGACCCCTTGTACTTGCCTAGGCTTTCGTTGAACACTTCTCGGAAGTCGTGGACAAGAGCCGCCTCCCAGTCATTGTCTTCAGTATGATGGATGCCAGCCATTCCGATTCCTAATGGCGCGAACCACTGAAGACCCAATAGACTTGGCCGGTCTCTGTCTACGATGGTGAGTAGTAGAATTGCCTTATGTCCCTTGAACGAGACCTTCACATGGCGGGTACCTGCAACTGGAATCCGGTTGCCTTGATAGTCTTTCAGTATGAGTCTCTGACTGCTGAGGTCTTGGTGTCGGATGTTGGGGATTAGCTGCTTGAGTGTTCTCCAAGATACCATGGATAGTGATGACCCAGAGTCGACTTCCATGTTGCACGGTTTGTTTTCAATGGTGACCTCTACTCAGATCTTTTTAGCATCAAGTGATGAAGCGTGGCCGATGGTGATGGTTTGATGAGCCTCCTCACGTCTGGGGGTGTCGTTAAACCTTCGGGGTCTGCTGTACCGGTTCCACTGGTTGCTAGGGCGGTCCCTCTGCATGGTGGCATTGCCATCATTTCTCTTTGGGCTGCTCCCTCTCCGTCTGGGGCTGGAATTTCTCTTGTTTCTGCATACCTTCGCGATGTGTCCCCGTTTCTCGCAAAAACGGCATATGGCGTCTAAGAATCTGCATTCGGATCGGGGATGGTTTCCCCTGCATCTGGCGCATTGGGAGTTGGATTTGTGACCCTGCTGGTCCCGTTGCTCACGTTCTGACCAGAGCCTGTGGACTTCTTCTTCCTCGCTGTCTGAGGATGACTCGACATCTTCGTGATGGGTGGTCGATGTGTACTTGTCTGAAGGTTTCCCAGCATCGTTGGTGGGTTGGCGGTTGGTCCCGCTGGTTCGACGCATTCGTGCTGCTGATTTGCGAGTGGCTTCAGCTGCTGTGGCGTCTGCTATGGCATCTGCAAGCGAGATGTCTCCCTTGGCCATGATCTTGCTCTGGACGGTTGGGTCTCTGAGGCCAAGGACGATGCAATCTCTCATGGCTTCTTCGAGGTTGGCGAAGCCACACAAACCGCCCAGGTTCCTCAGGTCTGCCACAAAATCCCCAACGCTCTCACCTTCACGTTGGTCCCTCTGGTAGAACTCATGTCTGCGAATGAGAGTTGGCACGGCTGAGGAGTAATGGTTGCGCAGGATGGGAGCAAGGGTGTCCCAATCCATGGTTTTAACTTCAGCTGGCTTGGCTAAGGCTTTAGCCATCTTAAAAATGGCTGGTCCACAATGGGTTAGAAAAACGGCTCGTTTCTTGCTGGGCGTGTCATCTTTGAGGTTGTTGGACTCCAGGAACATTTGAAATCTGTCCATGTACGAGTCCCAGTCTTCGCTAGCTGGATCGAATGGGGCGGGTGGTATAGCGCTGCTGGCCATGTCGCCATCGTTGCGCTCTGTCAGCCACGTGCTCCTTCGGCTAGCTCAATTCAATAGCTTTCGTTGCCTCCGCATCCCATCCTCGTTGCCAGTGTTAGATCTGGGAGGACGGTTCAAGAACGGAGGCAAGACTCAGATAGCAACAACAGCTCTTTATTTGTGACTTCAGATCTGAGCAACTAACCCCAGCCACAGCAGCCCCTTATATAGGGCTGGCTGCGGCTAGGCAGCCAATGAAGGCGATTTGAGTTTGCCGCTCTTGGCAGGGCCAATCGCGGCAGCCTATTTACTGGCCAATCACATCAGTCTATGGCGACCAATCACGATTGGTTATCAGCGGGCCAATCAAATTTGCAGGCTACGAGCCTGCTAGTCCGGAACATTCTCTTTGCAGCAGCACAGGTAGGGCAGCTTGCAACATAGTTTTCAATGTCCTTTTTGAGGGACAGCCACCAAAATTGTCTTTTGATGAGGTGCAGGGTTTTTACAAACCCAAAGTGTCCTGCTATTTTGGAGTCATGGCAGCGTTTCATGAGGTCCATTCTCTGGCTTGCAGGGACGTAAAGTTTGTTTTCTACCCAAGCCAGTCCATCTTTGAGTAAACAAATGCTTTTGTTAGCCTGGAGCCAGTCATCCTTAAGTAGTGCCTCCTTAAATATTGACGTCGTTGTGTCTTCAATCAGGGATGTTTTTTTTCCTCTGGTGCCCGGGTGATTACTTTGGCTGCTAGTTGGGTTGGTTGGATCATTGGTTTTATAACCTCAATCATTTTGCTGTTGTATTGGGGTTTTCTGGACAGTGCATCTGTTAAGAAGTTCTTTCTCCCAGGAAAATATTTGAGAATGAAATTAAATTGTTTAAGTATTGAGCCCACCTTGCTTGTTTTTTGGAGAGTTTCCGTGGATTTTTCAGGGCTTCCAGATTTTTCTGATTGGTCCATACTTCAAAGGGGATTTGGTTGCCTTCCAGGAAATATCTCCATGTGAGCATTGCCACTGTACAGCATATGCCTCTTTCTCCCATATGGCCCATCTTTGCTCGATTTCCATCGGTTTCTTGGATTTATAAGTGCATGGTTGTAATTGTCCACTTCCATCCTTTTGGAGGAGGACTGCTCCAACTGCAACATCACTGGCGCCTGCTTGGATGACAAAAGGTTGTTCAGGATCTGGGTGTTTAAGGACCGGTTCTGCTGAGAATAGACATTTGAGTTTTTCGAATGCCGCTTGGCATTCCATTGTCCAGATAAGGGATTGCCTTGGTTTGGGTTTTCCCCCCCCCCCCCTTCATTTTAGCAAGTTTGTGATAGGGAGGGCGGTGTTTGCAAAAGCTGGAATGAATTGGCAATAAAAATTTGCAAACCCTAGGAAGCTTTGCAGTTGTTTGTGGGTGTGCAGTGGGTCCCAGTCCATTACAGCTTTTACTTTCTGTGGGTCCATCTCTATTCCCTCGTGGGATATTCTGTACCCCAAGTAGTCAATTTTTTCTTGATGGAATTTGCATTTAGAGAGTTTTGCATATAGTTTAGCATCTAAGAGTTTTGTGAGGACTGCACGGAGGAGCTTGATGTGTTCTTCCATCATTTCCATGTAGATTAAAATATCATCAAGATACACTAGAACCCCTTTATATAAAAATTCATGAAGGGTTTCACTGAGCAATTACATAAACACGGCAGGCGCTCCTTGCAATCCAAAGGGGAGCACTTTAAATTGGTAGCATCCCAATGGTGTGTTAAAAACTGTCTTCCACTCACCCCCTTCCTTTATTCTGATGTGGTAATATTCCTCTCATAGGTCTAACTTTGATTTTTTTTTTTTCCTTTCAAGAGATGGGCTAACATGTCCTTCATGAGGGGGAGTGGATACATATTCTCTATGCAAATCGTGCTTCATTTTTTGTAATTAACACACAAGCGTATAGAGCCATCTTTCTTTTCATGGAATAGCGCCAGGGCAGCTATTTTTGGTCAGGTGGGTTCGATGAAACCTCTTTTTAAATTTTTGTCAATAAATGCTCTGAGTTCTTTGAGTTTTCTGGGAGACATGCAGTACATTTGTGGTTTTGGGAGTTTAGCCCCTGGTAGGATTTTGATAGTGCAGTCTGTGGCACGATGGGGTGGGAGTTCATCACAAGCTTCCTCACTAAATACTTGGGCCAGATCCTGGTACTCATTTGGGATGTTAATGGTTTCAACCGACTGTCCGGACATGGCTGACTCTGTTCTCTGTTCCTTTCTTTATCCTTTCCTCTGAGCTTTTTGCAAATACTACATCTCTCTGGAATTGTACGGTTCCTTTCCTCCAATTTATTTTTGGATTCCATTTCCGCAGCCAAGTGAGACCTAGGACTAGCGGCTCTTCCATTCCTGGGGCTACAATGAATGTGAGCATCTCCCTATGGTTCCCTAGTCTTATTTTCAAGGGTTCTGTGGTAAACCTAGTTGGCTCCCCCCACCTCTATAGTTCCATCTAATTGGCAGAAAGCGATGGGATTTTCCATTTCTTTCAGTTGGATCTGCAATTTCTCTGCAAGGGAGGGATTTATTAGGCATCGGGTGCATCCCGAATCCAGCAACGCTGCAGCTTCCTTCCCCCTTCCTTCGGCTGGGAATAAACAGTCTCAGGGGCAGGGTAATTGGTTCACTTGGGTTGCTTACCAGCAGGTGGTCTTCCAGATTGCTTTCGGACTTGCTCAGGTCCCCTCGGAGCATTGGGGGTTCTTCCTCTGGGTTGGGGGGGACCAGAATCCCACAGCTACTCAGCCTCTCAAGCCAGTAACCTTTCTTTGAGAGCTAGATGTTCCAGGTTTCCCCCCTGCTGGGTGGTCTAGCTTTCTGGCAGGGGTTTTCAAATGGCATTCTGCTGCGTGGTGTCCCTCGTTTCCACACTTAAAGCAACCAGATGTTCTTGGAGTCATGGTGGTTTGGGATTTGAAAATTTCCCATTTCCCCAGGAATAGGGATCTTTTCCAAAACTTGCTACTGCAGTACCAGTTACGAGTCATGTCTATCTCCGCCTCTTCTGTCGTCATGTACCATTCATGCAGGAGGTTTGGGGCCCCACGGGCCAGGCAGGCAGCGTATAGGTCATCATTTAGTCCATCTTTGAACCAACAGACTAGGATATCCTCGGGCCAGTCGACTCGACCAGCCAGGTCATGAAATTCCTCGGTGTATTCAGCTACCGGGTGACGGCCTTGCTTTACGACTCTGATTCGGTCTCAGGCTTTTCCATCAGCGAGAGGGTCTTTGAAGCGGTGGTGTAGGGCCATCATGAAGCGGTCGAGGTTCCTTAATTCTGGGGCATTGATGTTGTAGAACATCACCATCCATCTGGCTGCTGCCCCTTCAAGGGCCAGGGTGACGACTCATACTTGGGATCCCTGGGTTTGGAAATTCTGCCCATATTCTTGCATGTAGGTGAGCATTTGCACCAGGAAAAATCCCAGTTTCTGGGGGTCCCCCTTGAATTTTACTCCCAGGGGTGGGACCTTCCTCTGCAGTTGTATGTCTCCAGGTTGGCCAGGGTTAGTCCCCTGTTCTGGGGCATTTAGGGGTCAGGTACCTGGTATGGCTGCTGGTTCTTAAGCTTGTCCCACTGCCCAATCATTCTCAGCTGAATCTGGGCTGGCAGCTCAGGTTCTCTCATTTTCTGGTTCCCTCGCTCTCCTGCATTGGCATCCTGGTGCATCCCTCACCTCAAGGTTCTCTAGGGCTTCCGTCACGAGGCGATTTATGTACCGTCTCAATCAGTAGTCAGCCAGTGGCTCCTCACCCCATCCTTCCTGATCTGATAGGGCCTCTAGCTCCAATTTCCATCCGGGTTTACGATTGCCCTGGGTGGGGGTTACTCCCCTGGTTCTTCCATCCCAGCTGTCTTTCTTTCCTATGCCTATAGACCACCGGGGCTTTGTGGAGGTTTCGTAGGCAGCTTCGCTATCTTCGATGGGGTGCACCGAGTCAGTATCTAGCTGGGTAACTGTCGACATTTCTCCCCAATATTTGGCTTCCCCTTGGTCCTTGCTGTACTCAGACATTTTCCTTTCTTGCAGGGTCCCCTTGGGAGAGTGAAGGTTTTTGTTTTTGTTTTAATTTCCTCTCCGGGATGACCTCTATTGCAGACACTGCTTTATGTCAGGCTACAGAACTTTTTCCCATTCAATTGACAAGAATGAACTTCTGAAAACCAAACATATCAAAAGGAATCCTTTCTTGAGATGAGACAATTCATGTAGGAGTTCAAAGCAGTTCAAAGCAGTTCAAAGTCTAAAATCTCTCAGGCATACAGGGATAGAAAAGGAAATTTAGAACCTCTCCCCTTATCTCGATGGGTATTTAGTGAAACAAAAGCCAGTATGTTAATTCCCCCTCGCCCCTTTTGTAAGGAAGGATCTTTTTCACAGTTTCCCAGGGCATATCTCACTGTGGAATTTTTATGGTCTTCTCATCTCCTGGCTGTGCCTCTCATAGGTGATAGGTTCTGGCCATCTGGGTTTTCTCCCTCCGTTGTATCATGTGTAGGTTATACAGATTCGATATAAGATTAAATATATTCAGGTTACATCAAGAAAGGATTTCTTTATCAGCTTCCCCCCGCCCCTTTTCTTCTTCCACCGAAGAAATGACAGATACATGGATCTGACACACATAATGTGGTTCCAGTCTCATTGTCTTAATCGATTTGATAAACCACATTCAACTTTTTCTTTCCTGCATATTTGCCAACATATCATTTCTTTCAGTGATTAAATAACCAGATAAAATTTAATTATGCTGTAACAATGCCATAAAGAAAGATCACCTGTGATTCTTTGTAATGATGTTTTTCATTGCAAATGCTCTTTGGCAGGCTTAATAAATATACTGGCATGGCAGTGTTCCAAACCATTTACAAGTGGGTTATTAACAAAAGATTGTATTGGTAGACAAAACTTTTCATTATTAAGAATTGAAAAACTGGAAACTTCGAAATTATAAATGACAATCACAAACAATACAAGGTGAAAAAAATGAACCAGTGCAAGGTTGATTATTTCTTTGCTAGAGCAAAATATTGTATCAAAATGGAAAATATTGTTTTATTTGTATGCTTTTCATTATTTGTTTATGCACGTGTGTGTATGTGTGTTTGTGTGTGTGTGTTGGAGTATGTGAATGCATATATAATCTATTCCAGTTTCTGATGCAATTATTTTCAAATTTGAAATGACAATACAAATTAAACACTAGGGCATAGTGTTTAGTGACACCCAAGCAAGTAATAAGTATGTTAAGTACTGTATATATGGAAAAAAAGAAATATTAAAGTCAAGAAAGAACTATGAGTTTGAACAGTAAATGTTTCTGTGTAGTATAAAAGTACCGGATTTTGGGGAGTATAAGACACACTTTCCCCCCTAAAAAAGTGGATGGAAATGTCTGTGCGTCTTATACAGCGGATACAGGTCCATTTTTGCCCTCTCAAAGCCTCTGTGCATACTGTTTTTGCCCTCCCCGACATCCAGAGTCACCCTGCAGGCCAAAAATGTGCCGGGCAGGGCAAAAATGGGATACACAGAGGCCTCTGAAGGTCAAAAACAAGCAAGTTTGGGGGCTGCAGAGTCCCTCTGGATGCCAGGGAGGGCAAAAATGGGACACACAGGCAAAAAAATTTTTTCTTATTTTTCTCCTCTATACCAAGATGTGTCTTATAGTCCAGTGCGTCTTATACTCTGAAAAATATGGCATATTTTTAAATTATGGTGGTCACTTTGTTAATTTTGGGGTGCTTGACAATGCACCTGCCCTTATGACTGATGACAACTGCCCCAACCTACCTGTCTACCCTCCCCTCCCCATCCCATCTCTCTGGGTCCTTAGGTCTAATGCTCATCTGGTTGTGTACTCCTGGCCTTGGCCTGCTCCCTGCACTGCTGGTTCCCACACTGTTCAGTATTAAGAACAGCGATGGGCACAGACTGAAATGAGGTTTGGAAATAAACATTGACCATTTATTGTGCTAACAGAGCTTGCTAACCAAGGCTGCTTGGCTCACAACAACAGCAGCTGATCAACCCTTCTGACAGCCCTTTTATACTTGGCTGTCAGAACCCTTTAACCAATCAGAACGCAACAATGTTCCCACTGGAAAAGCAGACCTGAGTGAGAACAGTATACCACACACACCCTTGGGCCTCCTCTCCTCCAACTTGCGTCATTTACTTAACTTTTTCAAAGATCGCTTTTCCCAAGTGGAATCAGTTGATCTGCTATGCAGTCTTCCTATAAAGAAATTGCATGGTGCCATCCTGGAAGTGGGTGCCATTTTGGAAGCAGCCACAATTTTCGCAATCCAAAAATTGTGTCTGCTCTCAAAATGGCACCCACTTCTAGGATGACACCATCAGTCAGTCAACAATCTATGAGAGGAACCTTGTGTGGCAAACAAGATGAAAACAGAAATGAAATTTACAAACAACTAAAAGTTGAGTGCCCTGACTGAACCATCCAAGTTTGAATAAGAGGCCTAGATTTTCATGCCTTCCAGAAGGTCAAAAGGTCTGTATCTGGCAGAGGATAGAGTATCCTGTAAGACAAGCATCCTGACAGAGTTGTAACTTACCCTTACACATACATATTGACTATTGGTCAATGACTTGCCTTTAAATGAAAACTGGTTTTACTTTAATGGGTCCAGAGTCTTATTCCTGCCTACTTTTTATATCTGTTTCCCTATTAATGAAAACAGATTTAAATTATGTGTTTAAATTCATCCTTACAATTGTTTTCTAAGGAGGATGTTGATGTATGATGAGTACTTATTTTTCATGCTTTTTTATGCCAGTCGTCCAATACACTAAGTTTAAAAAGAACATAAGTCTCTCAGATATATTTAAAAGTAGACTTCACAAATAAAGCAAAACCTCCCTTCTCCAGCAAACAAGACCCTCCATACAGACAGAAAACACATAAAGAAAGTGGGAAAGTTTACTGAGGACTCAGTGGAAATTGAAGCTGGACTTTTTCATACCTTTGACCACATAATCCCACCCCTTTCCAGAACCCCAAGCTGGACATTTACTTACAGGGAAATAAAACACTTGGTTCAAAGAAACTAAACTCCAAGAGTATATTTTGAGTATATTCCAAGAAGTATATTCCATTGAGTATATTCCACGGGTATATTTTGTTCCAAAACCACTAATGTCTTCATGCAGCCAATGAACCAAAAAATTAGACTGAAAAGTAAGTATTGGATGATTCCTTAAAGAGGTGCATCTTATGCAGGCACTTCATGTGCACCTGCCTGCCACCCAGCTGTCCCACTAATGCTGTGAAGCAGAGCAGGGAGCAAGCAAGCAAGAACAGAGTTTGGGGAATACAACTTCCTTGAGCTCTGCAAGTATTTTGACCAGCCATGTATTGCTCTGCTCTGCACCCCCGAAATGCATAGTTAAAATGCTGTCCCATTGCCACTACTGTTTTGCCTGTGTATGCCACACAGGTTCAGGAACATTACATCAGTGCTTAGAAAAATATAGGTAACATATAGGGTGCATTTTAACATTGACCATTGAATGTTTTAGTTAGAAATTGGGAGTCCTTTTATGGTTTCAAAAGCAGTTGCTTCTCTGTGCCCCAAGTCCATTCTGCTTTTTTATCAAGTCTGTGAAGTGATTCAGTAACTGTCGCTTTCTGTGGCAGAAAAATACTATAAAAGTTTAAAAGTCCCAGGAAAGCTTGTAATTCTGTTTTGTTTGTTGGAGTGGGAGCTTCCTTAATTGCTTTTATTTTACTATCTGTGGGGTCTTGTTGTAATGACAAGGCAATCGAGGTGTTTGATCATGATCAACTGAATCATGATGACTTTATTGGAGTCTAGTCTTGCATTTATACACATTTTCAGTAATCCTCCAACATTGGTTAACTTTGGTTATTGCTTAACTTTTGTTACTGTTTAGCATAGTAATTAATACAATTAATTATCTCTAGTTAAAGTCTAACACATGTTTACTTCCTCTCTCTAATCCTCCTTTAGATTAGTGACTTTGTTTGCCTGAGTTGTATTTGCTTGTAAACATTCTTTATCTGAGGTTTGCCATCCAAGATAAGAACATTCCTGCAATTACAACTCTACAGGGTGTATACCTGTCTCATCAATTAGATATCCCAGAAATTCAACATTTGGTATTGCTATGTGATATTTCTCTTTTTTGATTTTAAGGCCAGCTTCTTGAAATCTGCTCAGGACTAGCCTTAGTCTTTGTTTAAGTTGTTCTTTGTCCTCTGCTGCCATCATCAAAATAAGGTACCACCCCCACAATGCTCTGTAGTAAGCGTTCCATTAAGCTTTGAAATAGTCCTGGGGCTATGCTGACCCCAAATTGCAGTCTTTTGCATTTGAAAGCACCCCTGTGTGTTACAGTGGTCTGAGCTTCCGCTGTTTCTTCATCCACAGGTAACTGCTGATAGGCTTGACCCAAGTCTAATTTGTTAAAAAAATTTCCCTTTTCCTATTGAATGCAACAGATGTTGTACAACTGGCACTGGGTATGTTCTCTGTTGCAATGCAGTATTTATGGAAATTTTATAATCAGCACAGATTCTAATGGACCCATCTGGCTTAATTGGGGTGACTATAGGGGTCTCCCACTTAGCATGATCAACTGGCTCTAGGACTCCCTGGACTATTAGTTTATCTAATTGTTCGTCCACCTTGGGACTTGCCTCGAAATTATTCTGACAGGGGGAACTTTGGGATCAAGGTTGAAAGAAATAGGGGTCCCCATATACTTGCCTAGGCTACCATTGAAAACATCCTTGAATTCAGTCTGTAGGTCCTTGCTTGTTTGATTGTACTCCTCTGCTTGCATGGTGTGGATGGTCACCTCCACTCCTATGGCTCTAAACCACTCTATTCTGAGGAGGCTTGGTAATTCTTTGTCCACAATAGTTAAAGGCAATTCACTGGTGAAGTTTCTGAATTTTACTGGAAAAATTCCTCTTCCTAATATGGGAATTCTGTTCCCTTGGTAGTCTTTTAGTATTAAACATTGTGGTTTTAGTTGTTGTCGAGTTATGCCAGGGATTGCTTCCTTTATAGTTGTCCAGGACATCATAGATATGTGGGATCCAGAGTCAATTTTCATATTACAAGGTTTTTCTCCTATTATCACTGTGATCTTGAATTTCTTTGATTTATGGGGATCAGAATGCCCCACTATTATGTGCTCATAGTCTCTATCCCTCTCCATTCTATTCTCTTCCCGCCTGTAATTTGAATTTAGCGGTCTCTGGAATCCCCTTTGTTGTGGACCATGTAGATGATTAGGGAAATCTTGCTTATCTCTGATTGGGGTATGCTGGCAGATTTGCTCTGCATGCTTCAGCAATATGCCCCCTTCTCTCGCATCTGCAGCAGATTGCATCCCTGAATTTGCAAACCGCCCGGGGGTGGTTTCCTTTGCAACCTGCACACCATAGGGGTCTCTGGCTCGTCCCTTGGGCTCTGATCTTCTATCAGGTTTTACTTTGTGTATTTCTTCCTGCTCTTCTTCTGAGAGTTCACCAGTCTCCCCCTCTCCCTGATATTGTGTGTTAGCAAATTTAAGCAATAGTGATCCTTCTTTAAAAAGCCTCAAAACAAAAAGAAAGGCTTCTGCAAAGCTCCCAGGGCTCTAGTGGAGCTGTGCTTTAAGGAGAGAGGAACTGCGATCATAGGGAAGAACCCCCATACAGTTTCTCAGCTGCTACAAGCAGAGGCTTCTTAACGGGCTCCGGACCTCTTCACATGCTGATCTTCAGAGCTCCTGTGCCATTTTGCAACTGTTTCCATTCACTTGAGATTGCTCAGGGCCTGAAAGAGCCTAAGGAGCAAGTGAGAAAACTGGGCAACCCCAGGTGGGTGGCCATTTTGAGTGGCAGTTGACCATTTTGTTTTGGTGGAAGTGTCCATTCTAGAGCCTCACAGCTAACACAGCTCACCTGGCCTTTGTTTCAGGCAGCATTGCTGCGGACGAAGTTTCTACACCCCTGGTGTCTGTCCTGTTTTTTATGATGGAAAGTGGAATGGCCCAATCAGACCTACCTGGTCTGGAAGAAGCCCAGAGTTCCCAAGGCCCAGGGAGGAAAAGAAAAAGACAAAGAGGCACTCTGCAAAGAGTGCAGCTGCGGCAAAGATCAGGGCCAAGGCCCTGGCTCCCAGGAAGACCTCCAAATCAGAACAGAAAAGGCATGCTGCTTTGGAAAAGCAGTTTGCTAAGACACTGGAGCAGATGAGAAACCAGATCCAACAGGCTTCTCAGTCAGGGGAAGGTTATAGCCAGGGCTGGGGAGGCTGCATCTAGTTCTGCTAGTAATCTTTTAACATGGTCTCTAGAGAGAGTGGAGGAGGGTTTTCCATCATCTTCAAGAAGAGCCATCTCCAACAACCAGATTGCTTCATCTCGGGGTGATCATCGACACCTCACTCTGCAACGGTTCAGGTTCCTCCACAAGTCCTTCGCTCCCTCAGGTTCTGGCAATCCCCAGCTGTCTGGAAAGGTCATCCACTCAAGGAAACAGACAGAGTTCTTCTCACCACAGATTCCAGCCTCCAGGGTTGAGGGGACCGGCGAGATTGCCCAGGGGACCTGGTCTCAGGTGGACAGTTGTTTCGAGTAGCGCAGTCTTTTGCAACTCATGTTTTCCTTCAATGTTTTTCAAGTGCTGTCCATGCAAAGCTTTGGTTTTCTATCCATTTAATCTGTCATCCAGCTGTTTTTCCTTATATTCTGCCTTTGTTTCTATTGTTTTTATAATGTTCTCCGTTTTCACAGCAGTTTTTCTGCAGCAGTTTTTCTGTACTTTGGTTCACATAGTCAGTTTCTCTTAGTTAGTTTCTCTTCTTCCATAGTTTGATGGATTTGCAATAGTCCTCTGCCCCCTATTCTTCTTGAGAGGTACAACCTGTCAATGTCTCTTCGTGAGTGTAAAGTATGGTACATATTCATCATCATCATCATTATTATTACTCATTGCACAGTCAGCCAGATATTGAGACTGGGTTTGGCATTTTTGTCTACCTATCAAGTCCTTACCAAAGAACTTGGGATAGGAAAATCTGGATGTTTGACGGTGTTACAGATTTCATTGCAGGATGGAAGCAGTTCCAAGCAAAGCCGCCTTCTGCAACTGGCTGGTGGCAGATTTGTCAATGTCAATGATAGTGTTCAATTGGTGCTCCAGTTGTTTTGGGACTGCACCCTGTTACTATTGGTACTACTCTTGCTTGCCTTTGCCATAGTCATTCTATTTCTATTTGTAGATCTTTGTATTTTGTTATCTTCTCCAGTTCTTTATTTTCTATTCTGCTGTCTCCAGGCACTACCACATCCACTATCCAGACTTTTTTGTCTTTCTTAAGTCCAGGGTGTTATGTGGCAAGTGCCTGTCTGGATTCTGAAATCCCAGAGCAATTTAACTTCTTCATTTTCCATGACTTTTTCTATTTTATGGCCCCACCATTTCTTGCTTACAGGAAAATGATATTTCTTGCAGATCTCCCAATGCACCATTGTTGCTACTTTGTCATGCCGCTGCTTGTAGTCAGTTTATGCAATCTTCTTGCAGCAGTATACCAGGTGGTCCACTGTTTCTTCTGCATCATCATTATCATCATCATCATTATTATTGTTATTGTTATTATTATTATTGTTGCATATCCATTTCTCATAATCATTAAAAAATAGATTACAAACCTGGGAACAGAAAGATAGGCATTCTTATGTTTAAAACAGGTTTTCTTTACAATATGTTTTGCTTGCTATTCCCTTTCTTTTTTTCAATTTTGAAATTAAAATATAAATATATATGTATTTTGTCATCTTTATTTCCATTCACTATGGGGGATGCATTGGCAATTTGAAAAAAAATGTTTGTATGTTGTTATGTCCTGAGGACTCTAGGAGCTCTCACTCAGGTCCATTCACTTTGCGGGGGCGTTTCTCCCCTTTACCCATTGGTTGGTTCTCCCCAGCAGCCAGCTATAAAAGCAGGCTGCGGGGTCCAACCAGTTGCTGATCGCTGCGAGCCAGTTCCAGGCGTGGCAAGCACGGTCAGCCCTTTATTGTTATAATAAAGTATTGTTGCACTCATGCTCTGGTTCAGCCTCTCTTTTCCCAAACTTAACACTGGCGAAGAGGATGGGATGGCTACCAGAAGCACCATGCAACCGCTGAGTCACTAGCCGCCGATCCGCAGCCAGAGAGAGCGATCGGCCGGCGATAAGGGCAACGCTGATCCGCAGCCAGAGAGAGCGGTCAGCAAGCAAAAAGAGCAAACAAAAAGAGCAAACGCTGGTCCGCTGACAGAGAAAGCGGCCAGCAAGCAATAGAAGCGAACACTGATCCGCAGCCAGAGAGAGCGGTCAGAACGGAAAGTTAGAAGCGTCTGTAGCCGCTTGTTAGCCCAGCTACAGGGAAAGTGTAGCGCTGCGAGCCGCAGCCGCTCATTGTTTAGGCGCGAAATTCAAACGGCTGTCATTTGAATTTCAAACCTAAAAGGCACAGCACGGTGCTGTAGTCGAGTCACTGACGCCCACACAGGCGCGAATTCAAACGCCGCCAACGGCTGACGGCCAAACGTGGCTAACCCAGAGAGAGAGGATTGCGAAAAGCCTCTCCAGAGCTGAAATCACTTGCCTGCCACAGGCACTAGAACATTTTTCTGCTGCCCCAGAGAGATTTTGTCCACAGGTTGTTCTACCGGCCCCATCACCATGAACTCCAATCCAGTCTTCCCAGCGTTCAAACCGGATGAGGAGAAGTGGGAATCATACAAGAACCGTTTTAACCATTATATCGATGCAATTGGGCTGGCTGATGCTGGAGAGCATCGGAAAAAATTGTATTTCCTGATCTACTGTGGAGCCATCGTCTTCGATACTGCCACAGCTCTCGTGGCCCCACGTGAGTTGAAAAACGTTCCTTGGTCAGAGCTACTTGAAATCCTCACTAACCACTATTCTCCCAGGCCCTCACAGATTGCCAGGAGATTCACCTTCCGTATGAGGAAGCAAGCGGACAAGGAAACCATTAATCAGTATATGGCCGCCCTCAGAACAGCAGCATTGCATTGTGGGTTTGGAACCTACCTGGAGGACATGCTCCTCGATCAACTAGTCTGCGGGGTCAAGGACCTACACCTTCAAAGGCGCCTCCTCGCGAAAAAAGACCTCAATCTCGCACAAGCAGTCGAGGAGGCCTTAGCAGCAGAACTGGCAGCGCACTCAGCCACCGAAATCCATGGCCCGAGTGCCAAGCTGACGTCAATTCCAGTCCACTCCGAGGAGGTGGTAGCAGAGGAATCCCTGAGTGATGAAAACGACGTCCACCGCCTCTCCAACGACAGACGGCCGCAGGTAGGAGCCAAACAAGAAAACATCGGTCCACCCAAGCACATCACCCTGTGCCTAGCCTGTGGTGGATCTCATCTGAGGGCCACCTGCAAGTTCAAAGGAGCCACCTGTAATAACTGCCATAAAAGGGGGCATATCGCGAGAGTCTGCCAAGCCCCTCAAAGCTCAACACAAAGGCACCCCCCCTTCTCACACTCGGGGCCACAGAGGCAAGTATTGAACTGTCGCACGCACCACCGTGCCAAGCACACTTGCCACACTGTTAGTAAAATCTCTCTCTCCGTTTCCTTAGAAGGTAAACCGTGCCGCATGGAGGTTGACACAGGGTCAGCGCTCTCAATTATCTCGTGGAACACCCTCAAGAGGCTCCAGCCCAGCCTGACCACTAGCCGGCTCCAGAAGTGCCATTTCAGCCTGAAGGACTACCAGGGGAAGACCATTCCTGTAATCGGCAGAGGCAAGTTCCTTGTCAATTTTAGAGCTTTTAAAGGTCACCTACCTCTAGTGGTAGTTAATGGCAATCTCCCTACCTTATTGGGGCTCGATTGGTTTCCCCATCTCGGCCTAGGGCTAACAGGAGTCCATGCTGTCTCAACCTCAGACACTGACTCCTTATTCGCTGATTACTTAGATGTATTCAGCGATGAGCTGGGGTGTTATAACGGTACCCCTATCTCATTCTCAGTCGACCCCCAGGCAGTCCCAATCAGGCTAAAACCGCGTAGGGTCCCATTCGCTATTCGGCCAAAACTAGATGCTGAATTGGATAAACTATTAAAACAAGGGGCCATTGAGCCAACAGATTTCGCCAAATGGGAGACGCCCATTGTCACACCCCTCAAAAAAGACGATAGCCTGAGAATTTGCTCGGACTACAAGACCACAATCAATAAGTTTCTACAAGTTAGCGCTTACCCAGTGCCCGTCATTCAGCATTTATTACACACTTTTGAACCTGGCAGCATTTTTGCCAAATTGGACATGTCTCAAGTGTATCAACAGTTCCCTGTTGACAACCAAACAGAGGAACTCCAGACCATTGTCACTCACAGGGGTGCTTTCCGATGCAAGCGTCTCCAATTTGGCGTAAGTGTTGCCCCAGGTATCTTTCAATCCCTCATGGAGCGGATTTTACAGGGCCTCCCTGGAGTAGTACCCTACTTCGACGACATCTTAGTCTCGGCCAGGGACAGACCCCAACTCTTCCAGAGAGTTCGAGCAGTGTTAGAGAGGTTCAGACAGCATGGCCTCAAATTGAAAAAAGAAAAATGCACCATTGCCACTAGACAGGTGGACTTTCTGGGTTATAAAATTGACGCCTCAGGCATTCACCCCCTGGAGTCCAAGGTTAAGGCAATTCACGAGGCACCCACTCCAACCTCCAAAACTGAACTACAGGCCTTCTTGGGGCTATTAAACTTTTACGCGTCTTTCTTGCCCCATAAAGCATCAGTAGCTGAACCCCTACACAGATTACTGGATAAAAAGTCACCTTGGCACTGGGGGCACAAAGAAGACCATGCTTTTCACGCCGTGAAATCACTACTCACGTCAGAGGCTGTACTTATTCAATTCGACCCCAACCTTCCTTTAGTGCAGACGCATCCCCCTTTGGAATTGGGGCAGTATTAAGCCACAGGCTTCCCAATGGCGCCGAGGCTCCCATTGCCTTTTTCTCCAGGACGCTCTCTGCAACGGAGCGTAATTACAGCCAGATCGATAAGGAAGCTCTAGCAGCTGTTGCAGCAGTGAAAAAATTTCACGAATTTCTCTTCGGCCATTTTTTCGAGCTGGTCACAGACCACAAGCCCCTCCTGGGTCTACTAGCTGGGGACAAACAGATCCCTCAAGTCCTTTCTCCTAGGATGATGAGATGGACCCTCTTCCTAGCAGCCTACTCCTACAGACTCATACACCGGCCAGGTAAAACATTGTCCCACGCTGACGCTCTCAGCCGCTGTCCCTTGCCGGCGCCGGCTGAAGACCCTGCTCCTGTCCACGCTATTTTCGAGGTAACCCAATTGGACCTCCCCATCACTGCCCTTGACATTGCTGCTAAAACCAAGGCAGACAAAACGCTCGCCCAGGTGCTCGACTGGGTGAGGAGGGGGTGGCCGGGTGGCAATGTTGAAAACAAATTCTCACCTTTCAAGACCCGCATGCAGGAATTGTCCAGTTTGCAGGGCTGTCTACTGTGGGGCACTCGAGTGGTTATCCCGACCTTACTGCGTACCCGAGTCCTGGAGGCGTTGCACGAGGGACACCCTGGCATCGTGAGAATGAAGGCATTAGCACGCAGCTACGTATGGTGGCCAGGCCTCGACGAGGACGTTGTCAGATGGGTAAGTTCCTGCAACATTTGCCAGGAATCCCGTCCTGCTCCTCCTATTGCCACCCCTACTAAATGGGAGAGCGCCAGCGCTCCGTAGTCCAGAATTCACATCGACCTGGCCGGCCCCTTGCATGGGAAAATGTTCCTAGTGGTCGTGGACGCCTATTCTAAATGGATTGACATTGCACAGCTATCCACGACCACCACGCAAGCAATCACCAACGTATTAACACGCCTGTTTGTAACACACGGGCTACCCGACTCCATTGTCTCCGACAATGGCCCACAGTTCGCATCAACCGAGTTCAGCCGTTTCGCTGCCAACCTGGGTATCCGCCACATTTTCACAGCCCCATTTCATCCTGCCAGTAACGGATTGGCTGAAAGGGCCGTCAGGACCACTAAAGAAGCCCTGGCTAGGTTCAGCAAGGATGACTGGCACCACAAACTCTCGCGTTTCCTGATGAGCCAGCATTCAACTCCATGTTCAGTCACCAACAAGTCCCCAGCTGAGCTCCTGATGGGCAGGCGTCTGAGGACTGTATTGGACAGACTTCACCCACAATACTGCCCTGACTCTCCCCTCGCTTCCACATCAGGGGTTAGACATTTTATCTTACAGGAGCCAGTATTCGCGAGGAACTTTGCTGGAGACCCCCTGTGGATCCCGGGCGAGATCGTGGCCATCACCGGACCAAGGTCGTATCGGGTCAGACTGGAGGACGGCTGGGTCTGGAGAAGGCACCTAGACCAGCTGCGTAGGCGCCTCAGCACCCACACTAGCAGGGACCCAGAATCACAAAGCGACGGGAGGTCTCAGCATCAACCCCATATCCACATCCTTCCCGGCGACCAGTACACACCAACAATCATTCCAGAAAGCCCGAACACGGACAGCGGCGCCCAGACGGTGGACCAGCCCGATCCAGTCTACGGGAGCACGTCCCCAGTGACCAACCCTACGAGTCCCGGGCCTGCCCGAACTGAGGGGCACGTTGGTGACACTTACCCGGCTCTGCCTTCCCAGACAGACTCTGAACGGACAGTCAGCGTTCCAGAGCTGCGCCGTTCCGGGCGCCAACATAAACCTCCTGCCTACCTCAAAGACTATGCGTGTTCGCATCTGGGGGGAAGGGGTGTTATGTCCTGAGGACTCTAGGAGTTCTCACTCAGGTCCATTCACTTTGCGGGGGCGTTTCTCCCCTTTACC
>NW_020769315.1:2527612-2717295 GCF_900518735.1 Pseudonaja textilis | reverse complement strand
AAGAAAGAAAGAAAGAAAGAAAGAAAGAAAGAAAGAAAGAAAGAAAGAAAGAAAGAAAGTGTTGAAGCTGACTTTCAGCCTTTTCTTAAAAGACTTTCCACATATATACTATACTCTTAATATTTAATATTCCAAATCTGAAAGTAAGAAGCAAATCTTGAGGTAAGGTTTTTCATTGTAATACCTGTTTTGTGTTAGTCTTAAATATAAATGAGCAATCACCTTAAATGATACAGTAGTGCTAAAGTAAATGAAAATTGGATAGCTGGGAATTTTATAATGAAACTCAAGTTCTATTATATTTTGGTACTCAGAATAAATTCTTTGGTTCAGGATTATTAGTTTTTCCTTATAAAAATGTATTGAATAAGATGTGAGATAAAAATGGGACTAAGCTAATTTATTCCACTCCAAATGCCAAATATCCCAGTTAGTGCCTACTTCATTATCTTCACCAAAGCAGAAACTTAAATGGACAGATCACTTTCTGGTGGCTCAGGGCTTGACTAATGCTACAACCTCTGAAAGAAATGAGACCAAATATAATAGTAATGGAATGTGGGATTGACCTTGAGAGACAGGATGTAGAGATACATCCAAGGGATAAGAGAAAAGGTAGCTTAGCCCACAGTGAGAATGTGGGTGGCGAAAGAAGCTCAGAAGAGACCTTCCGTAGCTTCATGGGCTATAAAGGAAACAGAGGGAGGGATATACTTTCAGATTGCAAGAATATATTAATGTAATAATCTTAACAATAATGTAGAATTAGCCAGAGATGGGATCCGACAGGGTTAACTACCGGTTTGGTGATTTATGAAGTTCGGTGATTTATGATGTGCTTCCCTACATGCTGCGTGCGTGCTCCTGTAAATCGTCATTGGCACGCTGCGTGCAGAGAAGCAGCCTTTGAAAAAGGACTTTTCTCCTTTTTTAACTGCAGCTGTGCCTCGCATGGCAGTTGAAGTTGAAAAAATCAGGAAATAAAGGTCAGGTAAGAGCCCGGGCGGACAGATGGGCAAAAACATCACCGGTTCTATGTCTGCTGCTCTTCAGAGCTACCAGTTCTACAGAGGTGGACAGAACCGGTAGAAACCCACCCCTGGAATGAGCTCATCTGTTCATATTTCTGCCTGGTCTACCTCATAAGGCTAACATCAGTTATACATCTCTACAATGGGAATATCTGGGAGATGCAATGGAATTCTTGACCTGGAAGCACTAAGGTCTGGATGGAGAGAACCAGGTTGAGACTCAATCCTAGCAAACTGAGTGACTAGTTTTGCATTAGTTCTAGTACATTACCAACTTTAGCTCTGGATGAAGTTGGGCTCCCCCAAAAGAGTTGATATGCATTCTGGGGATATTCCTGAACTCTCAATTCCTGGAACAGTATGTAGAAGTTGGGTCCTGGAGGTTCTGTACTCATCTTCAGCTGGTTAGTAGTTCCAACTATTCTTGTAATACAAGGCACAGTTTTATAGTCACTCACATCCTTGTCACCTAACAATTAGACTGTTTTCATTGGGATTGTCCTTGAAATAACAAATGCAAAATGCAATAGCCTGCTTATTAGCTGTTCTGTTGTATAACATCAATGTTGTGGGAGCTGCATTGGTCACCAGTTTCCAAATACCATTCATGATGCCAGTGATCACTTTTAAGAGTTCTATATGGATTGGACATTGGCTATATTTCAGATGGTCTGCTCCAAATAAAGGCTGCTGGCCCAGGGAATGCCCCTAGAGAGTTCCTAAGACTCATTGCGCAGTTTTCTTAATGACCAAGTCGATCAGCCATAAATTTTAGAAGCAAGTGATCCGTGACTTCTGGCATCTTTCACTAATGACTATGGTGGTTAAAGCTGCTGAGAATAACAGTCCTATATTATTTTGAAGTATTCCAGTTGATGGGAATATTTTTGGTAACTGCCATACTTCGTGTAATCCAGTATTCTAGTACAAAACAAAATAAATTCTGCAGGCTTAAACTCTATAAAGTCCTGTTACGTACAAGTAGTCCTCAACTTACAACCATTCATTTAGAAACCATTCAAAGTTACAACAGCATGGGAGGGAAAGTGACATGACCATTTTTCATACTTACGACCATTGCAGTTTCCCCATGGTCACAGGATCAAATCTTGGCAACTGGCATGTATTTATGATCATTGCAGTGTCCTGGGGTCGTATGATCACCTTTTATGACCTGATTAGCAAGAAAGCCAGATTCCCTTAATAACCATGTTACTAATTTAACAACTGCAGTGATTCACTTAACAATTGTTGCAAGAAACATTGTAAAATGGACAACATTTACTTAACTGTCTTGCTTAGCAATAGAAATTTTGGGCTCTGTTGTCAAGGACCATCTGTAATATACAATATATTGAAATAATTAATGAAAAATAATATCACTGTTCCTCAAATATATTCATTCCTGAATTTTGTTGCTACATCTTCTTGAAATAGTTCTTTCAATGCTGAACTTGTGTGGGCTGAAGTTTTAAAATGGAATCTGGCAGAATCTGCAACTTCAGATATTTATTTTTACTCCCAGTAATGTTGAATTTTGCTTTTTTTCTCTCCCTTCACACACAGCATTTGTTTGGCCAGACTAAGGCCTAGTGCAGTAGGGTCTTGCCATAGTAAACCCAAAGTAAGAACTGTAGAAATTTTTTAGGTTTGAGCTTCCAAAAGTAATTTTTCCATTAATAAAAACTTTTGTTGATGAACAGATAATGTCTCCGCAGTTTGATTCCCGAGAATGTGTCATTTTCCTTTTACTATCAGCCCAGCCCTGGTGGGTGGGTGGGTGGGTGGGGAGATGTCATGGCCTCTTTCTGTGTTATTAATAGAAATTTGATCTATATAAATCGATAAATGAGCCATTTCCAGGCCTTCTGCATGACATTTAGGTTATTAGACTAAAGCAGTAGGAAAATTTAAAACATTAGCAGTCCTATTCTTGAATGGGCAGGACATAGAAAATTAAAGTATTCATACTATATGCATAACTTGCTGTATGTATTTTGTTTTGCAGCTTGCAGTTGTTTATTGTAGCACTTTCAAGTAGGAGATGACAGAAATCAGTTCACCAGCAAACATCAAGGAAAAGGTACGATTTTTAATGATCACATCACGCAGCACACAGGACACATAGATCAGTCCATTCAAACCTTAAACAATGCACACTCCAGCTTTCCATAGAAGATGAAAGACTTAGTCGATATTCCCATGCTTGGTGGATGTCCTTGAGCTAGCTGCCCTGCATTCCTACTTCAGACAAAAATGTTTAAATTCTGCTTCTTGATAACACGAATGCATCTCAGGTTTTGCTATATAACAATCCCCTTTCCTGTTTGGAACTCAGCTCTAGGCTGTTGTTGTCTGGATCGGGGTCGCCAACCTTTTGAATCTCAGGGACCACCAAACTCATAATTTTAGATCCCAGGGACCACTAACCGGTTCTGTGGGCATGGCCTAATTTGTGGGTGTGGCTTGATGGTCATGTGACTGGCTGGGCATGGCTTTTATGTAAATATTATAAATATTTATATAAATATTGAATTTTTTATAAAAAAAGAGCAACTTTTATCCAAAATCAGGCAAAGCAGGCAGATTGAGTTGCTCACAGAATCATTCAGAGATCTATCTATCTGCCATTGGTTAGCTCAGTCTCTCAAATTTGCTTGCCGTGAGTCTGCACTGAATTTGCTTGCAAGCAAACCTTCAGTCCTAAGGGAGGTTCGACTATGCCAAGCCAAAGATCTAAAGACTAGCTAGAAAGCAAGAAATCCAACCATTTCCTGCTTCCTAGCTAATCTAAATCTCCCAGCACAGCAGAACAGATGATGGTCGGAAAAAGGAAAAATAGCAACTTAGCAGGCAAGTTTACCGGGTAAGGAGTGAGTAGGCGGGGATGGTTCCTGCGGGCCATGTGGGTGGCACAGCCTTGTGTTTCTGCGCAGCCTGGATTAATTGCTTTGTGGGGGTGCTCTGGGGGCGAGATTTCTCTGTGGCTCACCAAAATTTTCTCATGGCCCACCAGTGGGCTTCAGCCCACCCATTGGCGACCACTGGTCTGGATAATATGAGCTCAAAATGTATCATTGTATCATTCATTAGTTAGTCCTTACGGCAACACCATCAGGCTGCGTTGGGTATCTAATGAACTCCATGTTTGATAGGGAATTTGAACCTGGGTTTTCTTGTCACAGTCTAGCATTACAAACGCTACATTATATCAGTTGATATATGTCCTCTTATTACTGAAGTAATTTTTTATCAGTAGCTATAACTTTTTGGACACCCAATTTTAATACCTTGTATGGTTTTATATAATCAGTGTTATTCCTACATTCAGAATCTTCCTCCTAGTTTAATTAAATTTATATTTATCTTGTATTTTCATAGAAGTCAAGCCCACTTTCTTTAAGGGCACATCTTAACTTTGCAATCTAAAATTTCTTTCATTTTCCTTAAGATACTTTCCCTATTAATTAATTGCCTGTCTTGTCTTCATCATGCTCTGTTGCATTAGCTTCTCCTTTGTGGTTAGATGCAGGAGATGACAGGATACATACATCCTTATAAAATGTTGACATAACAGAATGTCAGCAGGTATAATTTAACATGCAAATTAGACCTACTGAAATAAATTTTGCTTGTTATTAATTAATGCATGAGGTTCTGCATATTTATGACTTAAGAGGAGCAAAAAATTTGCAACCATTAAAAATAAGAATTAAAAATGCCAAAAGCAAAGCAAAGCAAAAACCAACTTTCTTCTTTTTATTTTGTTTTATTTCTTTATTTATTGGCAAAAACCAACTTTTATTAAACCATCACACATTTAACACAAATCAGTGACACTTTAAAAAACATTTGTAGGGATATTGATAACCATATGGAAAGTGAGTTAAGCAACATAATACATGTGACTGGTAGGATATTTTTATTAGCAACTTGATTTATTGATATTGATTTATTGATTGATGATGTGCTATCAAAAGTCAGTGTTGACTCTTAGTGACCACATAGATTTTCTCTATAATGATCTGCCCTTTCCAGTGTTGCACCTATTGCCCACTATAACTCTGTCCTTCCATTTTGCCACTGGTCATATTTCATTCCACTTTCCCCAGCATCAGAATCTTTTCTAGAGACCTAGGTCTTACATAATGTGTCTGAAGTATGGGACGCAGATGTTTTTATCATCCTTTGTTCTTTACCCATCTTCAGTGGTATAGTCATACTTCTGCAATGACCTGGGCTAAATAGAAAGCACATATCTGAAAATTTCCATCGTGCATATCATGTATTATCCTAGAAGAGGCATAGTGGTTGTAGACCAGTTGGATAGCCAGATGAAAGCAGACCACAGGGCTTCTGGGACATTTAGTTTTGTTGAAAATTTATAACATGAAAATGCTATTTATCAAATTTGAAATGTCAAAAGCCTATCTCAGCTGGCACAGTGCATATAACAGCTGCCCTTGTATGAAAACCTGGTCTGCAACGCCGGTCAAAATTTAACAAGCAACTGCATGATGCAAATAAATAGAAATGTCAGGACTAATTTTCAGGTGGGAAGAAGAAAAAGTTGCTGCCAAGAAAGGGGAAGCAGCTGTAGGTTAACTGCAATATGGGATTTATTAGACATATAGTAAAAAGGGGGAACCAATTTTCACATGTTCTTTCTATCGTACCACTGGCATTAAGAGATTCTGATTATTTTATACAAATAGGCTACTGCAAGTCTGAAAGATAATTGCAAATTCGTATTACAAAAATACAACACAAATTGGTCTTTTGATTTGTATTTTGTTTTGCATTAATAGCCCTTTCCTTGTTTCAAATTGTATTTTTCTCTTACTTGCAGATCAATGCAGTGCGTTCAGTTGTTCCCAACAAAAGCAACAATGAGATAGTGCTGGTGTTACAGCAGTTTGATAACAATGTAAACAAGGCAGTACAAGCTTTTATGGATGGTCTGTATGCTTTTTGCATTTCACTGAGTCTTCAGAAACAAGCATTAATTGCTAAACTTTTCATTCTTTGCACAGGTGAAATAAAGGCTGTGTACCCTATTAAAAGGCAATATTCAACATTTCTTGAAAGGAGGCTATTCTTCTTGTTTTGTCACTTGAGAAGGGATTTATAAGCATCACCAATAAGCCCTATATAGAAATTGTCAGCAAATTTTCAATAACCTCCAGGATCCAAGAAAATCCAAGAAAGAATATTTGGGGATATGGGGGTGGGGGAAATGCCATAAAGTTGACTTAACTTTATGGCTGCTTTGCTGATAATTTAGAAAGGTTATTAAAACAGACCCACTGAGGGAAAAATAATTTTAATAAGAAATTAATGAGATAGTACCAAACTCTGACAGCCAAAGAAACCAAACCTGTCTCTTAACTGTAGAGAAGCATTCTTGATGCATCTCAGGATTGCAAGGACAGTTCTTAAAAATCTGAACACCTTCCAGAGTATTAAAACATCAGTGGCACTCTAAGATGGGAAACTCTTCTGAGCCACTATTGTTGCTTATTGTATATTGATCATTCCTTCTCTTCTCCTATTCAGGTAGCGCACTTCAATTTCTAAAAGAATGGAATATGACTGGGAAAAAGAAGGTAATGGATTCTAAAGCTGAATTAATTATTTAAACTCATATCTGCATAAAATTTGGAAACCAGTTTGGTCTAGTGGTTAAAGCACTACAGTAGAAAGCAGGGATTCAGTGAGTTCTAGTCCTGCCTTAACCATGAAAACCAACTGGGTGACTTTGGGCTACTCACTCTCTGCCAGCCCAACTCACCATACTAGGTTGCCGGTGTAGGGAAAACAGGAGGAGGAAGGTGTGTTGGAACTGTTCTCTGCCTTAAGTTATTTGTAAAAATAATAAAGGCAGGATAATGGTAATGCTAATAATTTCCCCTGTTCAATGAGTTGGTGCTCATCTCCGTTTCTTAGCTGAGGGAGCTAGCATTGTCTGAAGATGCTTCCGTGGTCATATGGCCAGCATGACTATATGCTGAGATACATGGAATCCTGTTACCCTCCCACTGAATTGGTACCTATTTATCTACTTGCATTTGCATGTTTTTGGACTGCTAAGTGGGCAGGAGCCGGGACAAGTAACAGGAGCTCACCCTGTCATGCAGTGCTTGGTACTTGAACCAAGGCTGCCAACTGAAAGCTGAGAGTCTTTAACCACCAAGCTATTGCACCCCCAAAGGCTAGCTGGCTAGCTAGCTAGCTAGGCAGGCAGGCAGATCTGAGCAACTGATTTGTGGCCATCGTTTTTTGCCAGATGTTCTGCTTTTTTGTGAGCATAGTTCCACATCTGCACACAAGAGGCTTCATAATCAATAGGCACTTTTAATTTTAATTATTCCTTGCAGTTGCCATCTGTGTACTTGCAGAGTGTCCTGTATAATTTGACAAAAAATCAAAACAGTTGAAGTAGCCCACCTTACTGAATCTTTGAACATTTATTTTTTTAAAAATAAACAGTTCTTCTCTTTTAACTAATCCTTGAATAATTTTTAAAGAGTATTTATTTGCAGTAAGCGTAATAAGCATTATAAGCTGCTATCTCAATTATATAGAGATGGCTACCAAGTTAAAGCCACACAAATTACTGAAGATACATTGACAACAGCCCAATAAAGCTATATCTATGTTCTTTATGCCATATGTACCCCACCTGATACTAAGAAACCATCTCTTTTTTTGTTGCTATGTTCTTGCTCTATCCAAACTAATACTAACATTGAACGCTAGTTCAAACATTAGTTTGAACACTGGGTCCAAACTAAACTGGATCCAGTATGGAGCTCTTCACTCTTATGTGTATGTGATGGGCAGAGTGTCATTATATGGAGGTCTACGTATAGACATAGAGTCTATGCAAGGTATAGTCAAAATTAAAGTACTATGATAGAATGACAATTCCACCCACTTTTTACACTTGTCGTACATAAGAAGCAGGAGTAGTTTTGTTTGCTCCACTGTAGCCACCATCTTAGTTTCTTTTACCAAACTCTTTAGAAATCCTTGCGCACACATACATAACAATTACTTTCAACAGGCAAGAACTCTGATGGTTCTGTTTAGATCACAGATTTTAGCTAGTGTTTCTCACTTTTATTTATACAATTTTAACTTAACCTAATTATTGAGTAGACACTCTGGAGCATGGGGAGTTATTATAATTAATCCAACAGTTGCAAAATTTAACACATAATTCTGGAGATAGCATTCTTCAGAAAAACATCCCCTTTTCTCCTTTTATGTACCAGTGACTGAATAAAATGGGAAAAATTTAAAAAAAACATTTCAGGGGAGCTAAATAGGCTATATGCTTTTAAAAATAATTTTATTTAAACATCCAATGCTCAGTTGTAACTGTTTATAATTATTTTATCACCTTGTTTCCTTTACTTCATATGTATTTCAAGAAACATGAATGAAGCCCTGATAATAACATTTAGTACATTGAGTAGAAGTTGCAGTTGAAAGAAAGAAATGTGTGTGGATTTGTTTTTCCTATTGCAGCATGACCCATGTGGAGTAATATTGCTAACCTTATTTAATGCAGAACAGCAAAAGAAAAAGAAGCAAATCAAAACAACATCACCGTAACAAAGATACAAAGGGTAGAGAAGATGGAACAGAAAAAGTGTCTCTGGAATCCCAAAAAGTAAATGACTGCCGGCTGAATGGCTGTGCTAAAGATACTTTCCCTGGCAGATATGCCAGTGAAAAATCAAAAAATCCTCATGAAGAAAAGATCTGGGAATACAAGAACAGGAGAATGGCAAGACCAGAAATAGCAGGTCAGTGTGCGTATGTTAAGATCAGCTTGATTCCACCATTCTCAGTCAGCCAGGATTTAAGTAAATTAATATATATTTTTCACTGTTAAATGAAATTTTTGTGCACATCTTTAATATTCATTTGATGTATGTCAGAACATTGGAGAGAACATTAAGGTAACACATATACACACACAAAATACCACTCATGCATCATCACAAAATCTCTCATACATCATTTTGTGATGATTTTGTGATGATGCATGAGTGGTATTTTGTGTGTGTGTATGTATTACCTTAATGTTCTCTCCAATGTTTTGATATACATCAAATGAATATTAAAGAAGATGTGCACACAAAATCTGCAGAATCGTAAAGCCTACAAACTTGAAATTTGGCATATATGTTCCTTTTGGTTTCTAGGTGCTCACTAAGAAAGAATTTTTCAAAATGATCATCAGAGCAGTAGTATTTTGTATATTATTATCAACATGCTCTGATGCTAAGGAGTTCTACTCCCCCCCACCTGAAAAGAAATACATTCCAAATGCAAAACACAAACAGAGGAGAGGAATTTCAGTTTCAGTTTTAGTTTCACAGCACCAAGCAGCTTTAGTACATAACATTATTGTCTCCTTGCTCACACAACAAATACTGGTTCACTTTCCAAACAGGCCTCAACTCTCTTACACACTGACAGGGCGCTAGCCAGATGAATGCCGATGGATGCTGGTAGGCAGAGGCAGATTTTTTTCCCTTATTTTCCTCCCCCAAAACTAAGCCCAACCATATAGTTTTGTAGCAAATGTGAATTGACATTCACAAGTGAGCTAAACCAGTTTTTCCCATATCCTATCTTATATGATTGATCTCACAGCTTTTGCTTCCTTCTTCTTTTTAGTTTCCTTAAAGGTAATTTTCTTAACTATTTTCGGCACAGTATTTCATAATGCAGAGCACTTTCCTGATCTTGGCATGTACAGTATGCCATGCAACATGATTGGCTGCTTCTGCTGTTCTGTCCTCTGATACCATTTTCGTTGCTTCCCTCTTTATTTTGGGCATTTTTGTCACTTGTCCTAATCAGCAGAGTAGCTGGAATATAATATTGTTTGCTGAATTTAAAAGGTTTAATTAATCTTTTATTGAGAAGATATGCCTTTTTTGTCTCAAAATAACTTGATTGATTGTACCTGAATCATAGCAATCTCTCTTCAGGCAATCTTAAAAAGGCAGTTCTGCAAATAAATCCTATTGAAATAATTTCTGCTTTATTTCAGTGTTTCTTTCTGTTTACTGTCCAAGATTAATGTTATTATTTATTAAATTTATTTGTTGCTCATCTTGACACAAGAGTATTTTCTGGTCTTGCTTGCATATCATTTATATTGTTTTATTTATTTGTTTTTCTAGACAAAAAAGAAGAATCCACAAAAGCGTCTATAGAGCCAGAACAAAATAGCAGAGAGCTTCCTGATCCTTTCAAATATTCACCACCACTTCAGTGCAATGTTGGTAGTACAAAATCAAAAGTACCAACTACCACTATTAAATCACTGCATGTCCCTGCATCTGATCTTGAAATGAAAGCAGAAGATTTAATCCAGAAAAGAGGTAACACAGATTAAGATTCAATTCAGCTGGATAAATATTCATTATCATTCCCAGCTGTTCACCATTCATTTCAGAAGCGAATGTAATTATATTTTTCCTATCCTGTAAAAGTAAATATATTTCTTATCTTATAGACAAATATATCTGGTAGCATCTGACTTGAGTTACAAAATCATATAATTATTATGAATGAAGGTGAATAGATGTGTCCCAGGACAATGTTGCAGAATCCAATCTGGGTTGGTGACCGGGACCAGAAGTGTAGTCTTCTGAACTTTAGGAAGTTTTCTGAACTTTTTGTGCTGGAACCCATCCTCAGGGAATTTCTCTCTAGCAGAGTGTGTGCTTTGGCTATTCTGTGTGTGTTGTTTATATGGTGCCTATTGAGTGTAGCTGTCAAGATGTTGATTGAGGTGTTGATGATATTAAGTTGTTGGCTGTTGTTTTCTTGTGCTGCCAAGCCCTCGCCTCCTAAGTACTTGTACAAGTACTTGTTGTACACATAGAATAGCTCAAAGCACACACTCTCCTACAGAGAAGTTCCCTGAGGATGGGCTCCAGCATGAGTTCAAAAGCTTGGAAGACTAAACTTCTGGTCCCACCGACTGACCCAGATTGGATTCTGTATAATTATTATAATGAGACTCTTCCTGCGGCTTCTGTCTTTTGTACCACTTTCTACCAGCTGAAGTTAGATGTATTTGTAGCCTCTTTGTCCTTAACCTCCAGAATTTCCTGGTCTCTCTCAATTATACAGGAGATCAGAAGAATAGCCTTCTTTTTGTGACAAAATTGAAATGATATGGTTTACAATATTGGTCAGGGGACTACGCAAGACGTAGTCACCGAACTGGTAGTAACACCGGTTGAATACTCCCTGTTTTTTTCAATTATTTTCTAAAATTGTTGTACTTTTAAAACATACCCTGTATAATTCCAAAAGAACTTCTTAATATATCTATAATAAGTATTGTATAACTGTTTGCATGTTTGCTTCATCAATATCTGATCTTTTTTTAATCAAGGTTGTTAGTGAAATAGCAATTGATGAGGCAATGTGTTCTAGTGATTGAAGTGTTCTCCTATGAGCTGCTCAGAGCATCCAGTAGTGGGAGGTGCTTCAGTCTCTGCATTCTTAGGCTGAGCTTGAACTGAGGAACGCTCCTCCTCCTCCACGTGACTCCTCCACAGCGTTCCCCAGTTTTTGCTCAGCCTCGTGCGAGACAGGCTGTTCTGTTCTTAGCTCCTTGGCCGAAGCAGGAAATTTTTGATTCTCTCAGCTCTCTCAATCAGCTCTAGATCAGCTTTCTTTCAGGTTTGAATTGCTTTCTCCTTATCCCCTGCACAATTGCTAAAATTGGCATTCTTGCCACTAAGGGGAAGCGCAGTTTCGCCCCCAAGGGAGGCGAAGGGAGGGCCAGTAGCGATCCTCGCACTACCTCCCATAGCCAAAATCCCTCTCTCTGTCTTTAATTCGTTGCCGCTTTGTTTTTCTCGCTCCATTTCACAGTGGCTTGTATTTGCTTGCTCCGTTCGAGTCGTGCCATGCTTTTCCCCACCACCTTCGAGTGCTGTTTTTTACCTTAACAGGAGAAAGCCTACTCTCTCCTTCCCTGGCCACCTCTATAGATAGAGCTTCGGCTTCGATCTGCCAGGTGTGGAAGCCGCTGAGAGGCACGGTGTGCTAGCAGCCGCCATTTTGGATGCTTCCTTGTGGCGCACGCCATTTTGTTTATTACTAAATTGAGGCTGTGAGTGGAATTTATTCAAAGTAACAGGCCCCCGCCTGGCTTTTCAGAGTGATTATTCCCTAATTACTAATTGTGATTGTAATCAATTGGAACACTCATTGGCTCAACCCCACAGCTCATCTCCAGCGGCGCAGCAGCTGCACCCAGGCCTGGTGTCCGCCTGTGCAGAGAGGCTGCTGAAGGCCCTAGCTTTAATTTCCACTGGGCTTAGGCATTTCGATATTTGGCTAATTGGCTCTCTTTCATTATCCCAGGAGCAGGGATACAATACAGCAACTCATATATCATTATAAGCATAATATTGATTTCATATTTTGACAGTATAATATTTTAATACTCAAAATATTATCACTGAGGTATGACTCAATTGTTTTCTATTTGGTTACATGTCTATATAGAGAGATATTTAAAAAAAGCAAAATTATAACAAAAGGGGGACGTAAATATTGATCCGGGCAACCGGTTTTGCTTCAGATTGGGCCCTGGGCGTGCCAACCGCCTTTTATTGATCTCAAATCTATTACCGCTACATTTAAATCATTGTAATGGCAGATGATAACATCTCTAGAGGATCTTCATTGAAGGCAAAGGCCAAAACCCATCACTTGTGCAAGCAAGCTAAGAAGACCTCCAAAGCTGCCCAGAGGGACGCCTTAAGGCACCACAAGACCCTGCAAAAAGAAATTGACAGGCGATCTTAAGAAGCATTCAAGGTGCCTCAGGTTCTTCCATCCTCCAGTCCCTCTATCAGGTTCTTCCATCCTCCAGTCCCTCTACCTCTGCTCAACCTCCCCCTCCCCCAGATGTTTCCTTCTCATCCAGGCGCAGCTTGCCCTCTCAGGAACAACAGGCTCAGGTTCCTGGAACATCGGCCAGAAGGGCTCCAGAAGCCACCTTCACCCCAATAGCAGCTGGCCTCCATCAAGAGTAGTCTCTCATTGAGGAGGTCCCAGAAAAGATAAGATCTTGGATGGAGTTGGCTATTCGCCAAGGGGTCGCAGCTGGCATCCAACAAGCCACCAGGCCCATTCAGTATCCGGCAGATTCTGACCAGGAATCTCACTCTGTGAGGTCCCTGCCCAGGTCGGAACAACATCTGGCTCAGGTACCCTTGCATAGGGAGTCCCCCCTTCAAGGGTGGGAGGAGGTGGTGGAAGAGGGGGAGGAGGAATGCGATCAGTTCATGGAACCAGACGACTTTGATTTGGGGTCTATGCACTACAGCGAGCCCCTATCAGAAGTAGACCCTCTAGAAGATGAAATGTCCGAGGACGAGGGGCTCACCCCTGACCAGCCTGCCTTTGTGGGCCTCTTTAGGCCATAGCTATTCAAATCCTTATTATTCAAGGCCAAAAACATTTCAGGCCTAGGTAAGCAATCTCCCTCAGACCTCCCTGCCCCTTCAACGGAGGGGCCTGAGGATCTCATTTTTAACCAGCCTGTAGTAGAGGCCGAGGTTATTCCAGCTCCACCTATCTTTGCAGATCTGGTGCAAAAGCAACTAGCGTCTGTAGTGGTCCCCCCAGCCCCCTCCAGCCACAAAAAAAATACTTTAATTTGGATCCAGATTTTTCTAAACTGTTAAATACCCCCGAGGTCGACGAGCCCATTGTGGGCCTGGCATCCTCCTCGACTCCGACTGATGCGTTGGAGGCCTTAAAACCAGAGGAAAAGCGAGCCGAGCTGGCCCTGCGCAAGGCCCATCAGTCGGACGCATGGTCCATCAGATCGGCTATGGCCGCATCTTTTTTTACAAGGTCATCAATTCGATGGCTTTGTCAGCTCAAACAACATGTCCCTCCTTCCAACACCAGGGCACACCAGGACATTGCCAAGCTTACCGCCGCAGCCGAGTTCTCGGTGGATGCCACATACCACGCAGTCAAATTTTCTGCTAGGGCAATTACATCACACATCCAAGCCCACCGTCTACTATGGCTCAGGCTCTCGCAAGCAGACTTTAAGAGCAAAGCCAAGCTGGCCCCCTCCCCCATAGTGGGGGACAAACTGTTCGGCTCCTCCCTGGACCCTTTACTAATGGAAACTCGTAATAAGAAAAAATTCCTCCCTTCCCTGGCCCAAAGGTCAGACTTCAGATCGTTACAGCCCTTTCGGAGGGGCTCCTTTCGACCCTCCTATAAGGCCCCCTTCTCCCCCAGGTATCAGAGGCCTCCATCATTCAGATCGGGTCAATTCCAGGATAGGCCCAATTAGGGAGAAAGGAGCAGGAGGGGCAGCCAATATAAAAGGCCTTTTCGGGGAATCGGAAGTAGGCCCTTCCACCATCTGAGATAGGTTAAGGGACTCTATCCCCATTGGCAGATGTCTAAAGTCATTCGCCAGTCAATGGGATTCTTCTACCTCTGACTCTTGGGTCAGGGACACCATTAGATTTGGCCTCGCCCTCGAGTTCCATTCCGCTCCCCCAAACTTCTTTATGTCATCCCCCCTCTCCAGAGACCCGGTCAAATGTAACCTAATGGATTCCGCCATCCAGCATCTCCTAAGCATAAGTGCCATCCAACCTGTACAGCCCGAGCAATGAGGATGGGGCTTTTACTCTCACCTTTTTGTTGTCCCAAAAAAACAAAAAGGGGGATAGAGGGCGATCTTAGATCTAAAGCGACTTAACCGCTTTTTAACTTACCACAAATTCAAAATGCATACGCTTCAATCGATACTGCTGGGTATCAGGCAAGGGGACGTGCTCACATCCATAGACTTGACAGAAGCATACTTACATATTGCCATTCGGCCTTCCCATTCCAAATTCTTAAGGTTCTGCTACAATAACCAACACTTTGAATACGTGGCCCTTCCCTTTGGACTGGCCTCCGCCCCCAGGACTTTTACCAAGGTCCTTGCAGCGCTGGCTGCCCATATTAGGAACACCCCATTCATCTCCAATGTTACCTGGATGATATTTTGATCCAGTCCCCATCTATCGATCAAGCAGTGAAAGACACCCAGGCCACCTTAACTTCCCTTCAAGAACATGGGTTTCTCATAAATTGGAAGAAGAGCCAATTATCTCCTTCTACCTGAATAACCCATCTGGGGGCACTTATTAACATGGTGGAAGGCAAAGTCTACCTGTCTTCAGATAGGCTACTTAGTATTCAGAAATTGGTTAGGGAGATCAGGCACTGTAGGAGGGTGGCCTTACTGGATTTGTCAAAACTATTGGGAAAAATGATTTCGTGCATTTCTATTGTTCCCTGGACCCGTCTTCACACCAGATCCCTCCAGTGGTTCCTGCTCCCGTACCAGAGATCTGGCAGAAGCAATTCCAAGCTCAAAGTCAGGGTTCCTCTCAAGGTCCTCACGTCCCTCCTCTGGTAGGCAAGACCAGTCATCAACAAGGGCTGTTTCTTCAAGGAACCTCAAAAGCTGACTATCACCACAGATGCCAGTCTATACGGATGGGGCGCCCACTTCCAGTCACTCACATCCCAGGGCAGATGGTCTGCAATAGAACAATCGTGCAGTATAAATTGGCTGGAGCTTCACACCGTGCACCTGGCCCTGCGCAGCTTCCTCCCCCAGGTACGCGGGCAGCACATTCTCATTTAAACAGACAACGTGACAGCCAAAGCCCACATCAACAAACAAGGGGGCACACAATACAGTTAATGAGGGAAGCCGAGCGCCTGTGTCACTGGGCGGAGAACAATCTTCTGTCTCTCAAGGCAGAGCACATATCGGGGCTATCAAATACCCAAGCAGACTGGTTAAGCAGGGCCACCATAGACCAGTCAGAGTGGCACCTCCACCCATCCCTGTTCAAGGAAGCAGCAAGGGTATTCGGGCAACTGGTGGTAGACCTGTTTGTCTCCTCTCAATACCCAGCTCCCAAGATTCTTTTCAAGATATCCATCCCAAGGAGTGGAGAATCACAATGCGCTCCACTGCCCATGGCCCTCGAGACTCCTCTATGCATTCCCCCCTCTGGCTCTGGTGCCCAGGGTTATTCAGAAGCTGCTCCACAAAAAGGCGGAATTGCTCCTAGTGGCACCTCACTGGCCCAGACGGCCGTGGTTTGCAGACCTCCGCATTCTCTCAGTGGCCCCTCCCTGGAGGATCCCACCAGACAGAATCTCCCTATCCCAGGGGCCCCTCCTACACCCAGATCCGCAATGGTTCCAACTGACCGTCTGGAGGTTGAGCGGAGCAGTTTCAGGAGCAAAATGCTCTCAAACAAGGTTATTGACACCATCCTAGCTGCCAGATGACCACCAACCATTAGAATTTACAATGCCACATGGGCCATTTTCTGTAGATGGTGCAGCAAGTTTCAAATTAACCCAGTTTCCCCCTCTATCACACAAATTTCTTCAAATTTAGAATTTCTTCAGGAAGGACTTGACAAGGGGCTGTCTCCTAATACACTGAAGCATCAGGTAGCTGCCCTGACATCAGTCCTTTCTTGTGAGGGTCTCAGTTCCCTCTCTCACCACACACGCATACGGGCTTTTCTTAGATGGGCTACCAACTTGCGTCTCCCCCCGGTGCACCGTTACCCCACCTGGGACCTTAACAAGGTCCTTCTCTCACCAAAGAACCTTTCGAACCTCTGAGGGAGACAGGCCTCCAATTTCTGACATATAAAGTAGTTTTCCTGGTAGCCATTACATCCGCTTGGCGCATATCGGAAATAGCAGCCTTGTCAGTCAGGCAAGACCTCTGTGTCTTCCACGCCGATCGGGTGATCCTCCGACCCAATCCCACCTTTTTGCCCAAAGTCAATTCGGCCTTCCATAGAGCCCAAGAGCTCATCCTTCCAAATTTTTGTCCCAGACCATCACAGGAAAGGGAACAGCAATGGCACAAACTCGATGTAAAGCGCGCTCTGTGAATCTATATCAAACGCACAAAGCCCTTCAGGAAATCGGAGGCCCTATTTCTTTCCTTTCAACCCAAAACACAAGGGCACAGGGTGTCACCTTCTACTATAGTACTATAGGATGCTGGATTAGGCCAGCCATAGCTAGATCGTATCAGTCCCAGGCCCTACAGGTTCCCAAGGGTATAACAGCTCACTCTACTAGGAGCGCGGCCACTTCGGCAGCTTGGGCTACCCAGGCACCTATAATCGAAATCTGCCGGGCAGCAACTTGGGCCTCACCATCCCCTTTCATCAGGCACTATAAAATTGACGTGTTTGCCTCTGCGGAGGCTTCTTTTGGCAGATGGGTTCTGCAGTGGGTTCTTGGGGACCCTAAGGAGATTCTGGACCACACGGAGTCCCTCCCATAGGACAGGCCAAGCTTTGGTATGTCCCACTACTGGATGCTCTGAGCAGCTCATTGGAGAAGGGGCGTTGGTACTTACCTGATACGCCCGTTCTCTTTGAGCTACGAAGAGCATCCAGCCCCACCCTTTTTTTCCGTCTGGTGGGGCCTCTCTCTCGGCCAAGGACCAATTTTTTTTTTAGGTGATAGGGATAAGAGCAACCTTTTTTCATCTCACCTTCGCAAAACTGGGAAACGCTGTGGTGGAGTCACATGGAGTAGGAGGAGCGTTCCTCAATTCAAGCTCAGCCTAAGAATTCAGAGACTGAAGCACCTCCCACTAATGGATGCTCTTTGCAGCTCAAAGAGAACAGGCTTATCAGGTAAGTACTAACGCCCCTTTAATCAAGAGCAGGGAGGTCAGTATCAACATGAAAGCTCTCTTGGTGATTATGGTTCAGCCTTCCTTCCTCAGCCCAGTCACAGGGTTCTTGATGTAGAGGTAAAATTTGAGGAGGTACCCTGTTTCAAGCTCCTAGAGAAAAGCTGGAATATAAACGTAGCATAGTAAGGATGGTTGTTTTTTTCTTACAGGTCTAAATATTGAGAAATCAGTTAAAGATCTTCAGCGCTGCACTGTTTCACTGACTCGATACCGCATGATGGTCAAAGAGGAGGTGGATAATTCAGTAAAGAAAATTAAAGCTGCCTTTTCTGAATTACATAACTGGTAAGTAGAATGATTTAATTATTTTACAAAAAATACCATTCGGCTCTCACTCTATAAGGAAGACTTTTTTGCTGCTTCAATTGACCCCTCAATTTAATATTCCCTTACCTTAATTCTAAGTAAGCAGGAATGGTCTATATTTAAGACCATGGAACAGCTGCTATCTAATCTGATGTTTCCCCGTTTTTTCTTTATGTGGACCACTTCATCATCATTTTAAGATTTTGTGGAATATCACAAAAATAAGGAACCAGTCATATGGTATTGAAGCAAGAATACTTTCCACATAAAAAGGGATAGAGAGATGTAGTGAATGGCATTGCTGTAGACCAGGGGTGTCAAACTCATGATGACATGTTGTTGTCATGTGATGTATCACAACTTTTTTCCCCTTCGTTAAACCAGGGGTGGGCATAACCAGAGTGTAATGCATCTGGCTCATGGGCCACAAGTTTGACATACTTACTGTAGACTATTAGATATATTTTATCCTTTCTCTCTCCTCTGTCTATTCTCTCCTTTTTGTCTATTTCTTACTTTCTATGCTTTGCATGACATTCCTTACCCCAAAAGGGAATACCATAATAGAATGTGTTCATGGTCACAGGCACCTAAAGTATCAAAGACCTGTATATTAGTGTAGTCTAATACATACTATGATACGCTAGTCATCTCTAGCATATAACAGTATATATTAGCAGTCTAAGTAGTTGAAACCTTATGTGTCATCTAATATTAAAACCTTCAGTATATAATATTAATAATATACAGTATATAATATTCTGTAAACATTACAATCAAAATAATTCCTTATGAGCTGAAAACCGCAATGCTTGGTTTTAAAACAGTGAAAAATCAGAAACCTATACTGGGCCATACATTAGTTTAACTCTGCAGGTTTTGTTTCCATAAAGAACAGATGTCAGGAAAAGTCTGGTTGCACTATTTATGACCACTACATTTTATTGTAAGTTAGAAGCTTTCATAAGCAACGGGTCATTCCATCAACTGTATAGCTAAAATGTTGTAAGATTTAAATATTTGGGAGGGGAGGGAATGACAGGATGGTTTTGCACAGGGAGGTTCCATAGGGCGCAGATTATAGGTACATTATCCAACAATTCCAATGATTAAAAAACCTATTGTTTTGACCTTCGAGATAACTTGAAATTGATTGTTGGCTTAGCTGTCTCATGCTCAGTTGTGCTTATGTAGTTTCTTTGTTTCAAAACTGCTACTTTGAGATCAGTAATGGAATATCCAGGGAGGCTGAAATGCTCTAATATTACCTTGTCTTCAGACCTGGTGTTAAGTTTGTGACCATTTGCACACAGTGTGGTATTTTGCCCAAGTAGCATAAGGGCATTGCTGGTAGATGATGATATGGTGATATATTTCACATTAGAGATTGCACCATGTGTAAATGAGAGAAACTTATAAGTAGTTCTCAGTTAATGACAGTAATTGAGACTAGAATTCCCATCATTAAGTAATGCCATGTTAGCATGTATCATGTGACTGCATCACTTAGTAATAGTACTCCCAGCATTGTTTTTTGCCATTGTTAAGTGGGAATCATAGGTTGTTAAGCAAATTCCTGGCAGCAGCCACTTTACCTGCCTGTTGGCAGGAGAGAAGTATCCCAGAAAGCTCAGCGCAAGAAGACCAGGTCCAGGGGTGGCTGCTGATGGAAGTAGGAAGGTGTGAATAACTTATCAGAGCAACTTGCAATCTTTCTTGCCAGCTTCCTATTGAATTTGTTATGAGAAATTGTCAGGGAAGGTCATGTGACTGTGGAACAGTACGCCTACCATAAATAAAAGCCAGTTACCAAGACCTAAGTCATGATCACATGACCAGGGCGGTTGGGATGGCTGAAACCTCAAGGACCAATCATACGTACCACTTGTTCAGTGCTGTCGTAACTTCAAACAGTCACTGAAGAAGTGGTTGTTAAACAAGGACTGCCTGTACAGCAAAAAGTGTTCCATGTGACAAGTTGCTACCTGATTCTTTCTGACTTTTGGCTACCTTAGATTAAAATACAGTATAGATATTATCCTAGAATATCTACACTGTAAAGAACAGATGAAGTAGAAAATGAAAGAGCATCACAGTATAGTCAAGCATAGAGATAAGAGCTCCATGGACAGAAAAACTATTTCATGTGTGTGTGTATTTGTTATCAGGGGCCCAGTTTCATTAAAATAAAAAAGATTGGAAATAAGGAATTTTGCACTTACCTAACTTTAAGAACATTGAACTCCATTTGCTAGGATAATTTTTACATGTCTGAATCTTCTATTAAAATTTCTTTTTGCAGCCAGAATAAGAATGAGTTTTACTATGCAAATCTTGAGCATTGTGCTAATTCAATTGATATAATAATAGAATAGTGCTATATTCCAAACCATCACAAAAATACATAATGTAACAACTATCATTTATTCTTAGCTGAATAAAAGGGGTGCTCATTTCTTTCCCCTAGCAAGGCAGCATTTCTATTCATCACTTATTTGATAGAGTTTCAAATAACTTTTCTAGATCTGCAATCATGCATTAAGCACCCAAATAATTCTTGTCCTTTATTTGGTATATTCTGCTAAAAAGATGCAAAATTTATATTTTTGAAGGCAAATTACTTGGGCCATATTTTCTCCCCTGGGCTGATTTTAAAAAAAGAGTTTCCATGGCCAACTATTATGCATTAAATTAACATAATTCCAGACTTCTCTAAGGGCTCTCTAATGGCCTTTCCCACAGCCCCAAAATGCTCTGACCATGTCTCTTTTTGCAGTTATAACTCCATTCTTTTCCCTTCATCTTGTCCACAGCCCTTGAGTGGAGCTCTGTTAAGTATTTAAGAAACATTTTCCGTTTATTTCAGCATCATCCAGTCTTAAGACTATAAAATCTGGTCAATTTTTAACCTTATATTATTGCTAGTATGGAGCAATGAGGATAACAAAAATTCTTTATAGCATTTACTCTACTCTATTGCTATGTGGTCCAGAGTCTTAATTTTTTTCATATGTTTTTTTAAATTAGTTTTTCAAAATCTATTATTCCTAGCTTCCATCTCAAGTTGTGTAGTTGGATTATTGCTACCTACCGATTTTAACAGAATCTGCTTCTTTATTATGTCTGATTATAGGTATTTAACACATCCCATTACAACTGCTTTAAGCACCTTGTATTGAATAGAATCATGTAGTCAAGTTTACAATTTTTTTTTAATTTCTGAACTTTGTTGACATGCTAAGAATTCTGATTCAGTCTTTATCTACAAGTATTTCACATTTCAGATTCTGCAAGAAGTGAATTTGTGAAGACAGAAGGAAATAATTAATGGCTGCCAAACTGTGCTCCACATTTCTTAACAGTTGGCCAGCTAGCATCTAAGTTTCAAAAGGGAAATATCTCCTTTCCCACAAAGGAGGGAGTGATGTTTTTGGCTCCTAGACACAACTTTTTCCAATTTTAAGGAAACAAAAAACAAGTAGATTGCAGGAGCCCTCTTGCTTTCACAGATCAGGATTAGGGGAAGTATGTCACATGAGGTACCATTGGGAGATAAGTGAGGGCAGCAGTAATTAGAAAATAATTTGGAAGTAAATGCTGGTTTCTGGGAGAGGGGGAGAAGATAAATTGTGCTCACATGTCCATGGGGCACATGGTCTATAAATGTGGGCCAGTAGCTAAGTGTCCAAAATGCAGTCATGTGACATAGGGCAAGTGCCACTGGAACTTCAAATTCATAAGTACCTTTGGGGAGTGTGTTGTAACTGAACATTCACTAAGTGGTATTAAGTGAGGACTACCTGTATCCAATTTTCACACATCTCTACAGCTACTCCAGCTCTCCTTGCCATAAGTCACAGTAGTCCAGAAAGTCTCCCACCAGGAGAAGCAAGGTAAGCTACGTAAGGGGAGCCTGTCTCATGCACAGGAAGCATTTCCCATCAGCTAAAAGCCAGCTTTGGATAATCCAATCCCAGTTAGCAAAATGGACCAAAATAAGTGTTTTCAGGAACAAAAAGGAAAGAGCAACCAAGACAAATATTGGCCTTGACAAAGTATTTCAGCCATCAACATCACAGTGGAAATTTGAAAGTCATACCTTGAAATAAAACAATCATTTAAAGGGCTTAATTCCAAAGCAAATATGGGAGCCTGGATACAGCCTTGCAAAAAGAGCTTATGTAAATACCCTAATGTTAATTTATGATGTTTTACAATGGATTATTCAAATCTCATTAACCTGTATTAAATATGAGAAGATAGTGCTCTGTAGCTAAATGTGGAATCAAGTGCTATCCAATCAAAGGTACAACGTTCAGTTGCCCTGTAACTTTTGCCTTCTCAAAGAATCTGTCCATTAGAAATTTCCATGCCTTCCTGGTGAATTCTAAGTTACAAAGAGAGAGACTTTTAAATGTTTCTTAAAAGGAATGTGTACTGGAGAAGGGTACCGGCTGCCTATTGCTGCTAATGCAATAATTATAGGAATGATCTTGGTACAATATTGCGCTATGCGCTATTGAATATGCATAGAGTGCCATCTACAGGGAGATATTGGCAGTTGTGTAAGTTATTTCTTAAGCAGTATATTTAAGTTAATTCCATCCATAAAACACGATGTTCTAAAACATAAAGGGAGTAATTTAATGAAACACCATGTCCCAAAGCACATAGCATTTTACAAACTGAAACTGTATCAGTGTAAGAAACATTTTGCCAAAACCCAGAAGATCCTGGGATGTGTTTGATCAAACAGTTTTTCTACACCTCTCAAAACATCTCTTTTGTGCCTTTTCTTACCCTCTTGAGAAAAAGAAAAAGATGCATGTGGCATTTTTCTGAGTATTTAGCAATATACAGCAATACAGTGATAGGAAAAGTTGACTATGTATAAACTGTCAATCCACAAGCTCATATATAGTGTTTCCTTTTAACTTATAGATTGGATGGGGAATTGTACAGCAGGAAAATATGTCATGTAGATCAATAAATGTCCAATGTGTTACTACTTTCCATATTTCTTTACATTAGGATACACTTTTAGAATAAAGGACAACAGAGTTGGAAGGGACTAATTTTGAAGCTTCTAAAATCCCATTTAACAGGTTAAATGAACCAAGAGAACTTTAGCAGAGAAGATGAAACCATGTTCGGTCGGTAGAAAATATACTCAACATTAAATTTAAAAAATGAATTATATTGTGGCATCATCAGTGTAGCTATAATAGAGTCTCATGAGCATTATAGAAATGAACAATGATTAAACCATTATAGAATACTTTGATAATGACTGCATTTGACATACTCCACAATTTCAAACTAAAATATATACATCATTTGGTTTAAGTCCATGTCTAGTGAGTTTAAAGATCGTATATAAGAATGTAACACTACTAAATAAATAAATAAAATTAAAAAATAAATAAACTGAACATATGGGCAAAAACATTGTGTTATTAGCCAGATTGCATTTGTTTATAATGGTTTAATGGTGGATCTGTACACTAATATAGAAAGAACTAGATCTGTTTTAATGAATCTGAAGCAAAAACAAAGTTGATTTTTTACATTTTTATTTACATTTTCTCCAGAAAACAATATTCACAACTCTTACCATAAATTCTGTTTGAAAACCTTTTTGAAGGACATAATTAATCAAGTTTCTTATTAATATCCTAAATTAAATTTTTTCCATTTTCAGTATCATCGACAAGGAAGTGGTTTTAATGGCAGAAGTCAACAAGGTTAAACAAGAAGCCAGTAAGTAGAAATTAAAATTAAAATGGCCAAGTTTATTTCAAAAATAACTTTGACTATCATGTACATTTCAGTTTGGCCATAAATTTCTCCAGCTAATATCGCAGAGACTGAAGAATAATTTGGTTGCTATACATTCAACAGTTAGGTGTTTGGAACTTACCATTGATTGGAGGAGTGAACAATGAAATATTCTAACAGTGAAGATAGGTCCTTTCTTCCCACTTTTTTCTTTAATTTAAGTGTTGTTGTTTTAACCAGTCATGTTCAACTCTTGGCAAGTGCTCTCCATGCTAACCTGTAGAGCATAGTTTCTTTCAGTTGTTGGATGTTCATCTTTGTATCCATTTTGATGTTATGAAGCCAGCAAGTCCTTTGCTTGCCCCTTCTTGTTCCACAACTCCATTCCTAGCATCATTGACTTCTCCAATGAATTTCGATGCATGAGTGTACAGGTCCACTAATTTTTTTTAAATAAATTTTTATTGGTTTTAAAACAAACATAAACAAACAAAACATAAAAACATCAGGCCATCTTCCATATATGTACATACAGTGTACCAGTTGGTTTACAAATTATTTTGTGCTCCCATTTTGTAGTCTTCAATTACAATTACATTGTATATGATCTCGTATTTTCAATCCAATATTAAATACATTGGTATCATTATTAATCAATCATTTGACTATACTTTTATTCATTCATGCTTTAGGAAATAATCATATTTTACTTAATTTGTTTTGTGACAATTCATATTATCATCCCAAATCTATCCTAAAATCATTTTGTAGATATAATAAGGAAAAAATACATCTTTATATATTTAGTATTTTCTAAAAGTGTACATATTTCATTACTATACTTTATTGTCTAACCATTGATAGAATAGATCCCAAACTTTATAAAATTGTTTATCTTCCTATTTTCTAATTTCAAATGTTAATCTGCTCATTTCAGCACATTCCAATATTTTCTTAATGATTTCCTCCTGTGATGGTATTTTCTCATTCTTCCAGTTTTTAGCAAATAGAATCCTAGCCGCTGTTAATACATTTACAATCAGGTATTTCAAATCTTTACTGTTTATTTCAGGTAAAATTCCCAATAAAAATATCTCTGGTTTCAAATCTATATGTTTTGTTGTCATTTTTTCCAACCACATGTGGATTTTACTCCAGTAATTTTTAGCATCCGCACAAGTCCACCAGATATGGTAATATGAGCCAGATGTCTGATGACATTTCCAACATTTTTCCGATTTGTTCTTGAACATTCTTGCTATTCTTGTCGGGGGGAAATGCCACCTGTAAAACATCTTATACAAATTGTTGACATTGTCATTTTATAATTTTGAGATCACAATTTTTGCCATTTCTCTAGATCAATCCCATATCCAAAATTCTTCCCCCAAGCAATCATAGTTTCTTTAACTTGTTCTTCTTCTAGTTTAATTTCTAATAAATATCCATACAATTTTTTAATCACCTTTGCATCAGTACCTGTCAAAATCTTATCTAAATCAGTTTATCATAGAAACTTTCCGTTTTAAAATCTTTATCATTCCTTGAATGTATTTGCGCATATGAAAACCAATTCATCTTTATACCTTGTTCCTCTAGTTTTTCTATAGATTTAAGTTCACCCTTTTCATTTAATATTTCACCATATCTAACTGTTTGTTCCTTTTTGTATATTATAGGATAAGAAAATGCTTCAATAGTTGATAGCCAGACTGGAATTTTCAAATAACATTGTCTTTTAATCTTCTCCCAGTTTAACCACAGAGACTCCTGTATATCATGTCTTCTAAAGTACCCCTGTGTTTTAGTTCCTTTATACCATAAAAAAGCATGCCAACCCATCAACAGATCATGTCCTTCTAATGTCAACAATCTAGTATTTCTTAATGTTATCCATTCCTTAACCCACATCAAATTTGTAGCTTGGTAATACAACTCCCAATTAGGCAAACCAAATCCTCCTCTTATTCTAGCATCTTGCAAAAGTTTTAACTTTATTCTCGCTTTCTTACCTTGCCATATATATTTCAACACAATTTTATTTAAATCTTCAAAATAGTCTTTTCCAAGCCTAATTGGAATTGTTTGAAACAAATATAAAATTCTGAGTAACATATTCATCTTGATTGTTGATATTCTCCCTATTAATGACAGTTGTAAATTTTCCCATTTCGCTAAATCTAGCGCTATCTGCTGCTTAAGTTTTGATATAATTATTCTCTTTTAATGTACTGCATCTTGCTGTCAAGTATATCCCCAAGTACTTGATCTTATTCGTGACCTGAATTTTCAATACATATTATTTGTCAAGACCTTTGTCTTATCTTTATTTATTTTCAAACCAGCCACCTTTCCATATGTCTCTATCTTTTCTATCAATTTTGATGCTGTTTCTAGTGGGTCTTCTAAGATGAAAACCAGATCATCTGCAAATGCTTGCAACTTAAATTCTTCCTTTTTAATTTTCATCCCTTTTATATTCTTTTCATCTCTAATATTTCTATTTAGCACTTCCAAAGTTAACACAAACAGAGGTGATAATGGGCACCCTTGTCTTGTTTCTTTTCTTATATCAATAGAGTCTGTCAGTTCTCCCTCTATCATTACCTCTGCCGTTTGCTTATGATATATAGCGTCTATTGCTTGATAAATTTTCTAGCAAAACCCATCTGTTCCAGCAGTAACAACATGAATCGCCATTTCACATTATCAAATGCCTTCTGTGCATCTAGAAATATCAAAGCCATTTGTTTTTCAGGATGTGCCTCATAGTATTCCAAAGTGTCCAAGATTACTCTCATATTGTCTTTAATTTGTCTCTTTAGCAGAAATCCATTTTGATCAGGATGGATAAAATTATTTAAGTGTTTTTTAAGTCTTTCTGCCAATATTAAAGCAAAAATTTTATAATCTGCGTTTAGTAGGGAAATAGGTCTGTAGTTCTTGATTTGTAATGGATCAGCCTCCTTTTTTGGTACAAGTGTAATATAAGCTTCTGACCATGATTTAGGTATCCTTTTCTTTAACATAACTTCATTCATAACTTCTAGCAATGGAAGATTCAACGATTCTTGTAATGTTTTGTAAAATTCTGCCGGAAGTCCATCTGGGCCTGGTGCCTTTCCATTATTTTGCTTCTTTTTTTAAAAAAAACAAATTTTATTGATTTTACAAAACAATATACAAACAAACAAAACATAAAATATGATGACATAAGAAATCTTTTTCTAAAAAAACCAATACAACATCTTATTTAAAGACAGAATTATTCCAAGTTATCACATTTCCATACAAACACAATTTAATATATATATTTACCTTATTTATTCATCTTCATATCTTATCCCGAACTTCTCTTTATTACTTCCTTTCCTTCTATTTATTCAAATTATATCTCTTTAACTTTAGATTGTATACATTTTTATATCCATCTGTCTTATACATTTTCATTATTCTCTTCCAATACAAAAACAGACAAGACATAAAACATAAAAACATAAAACATCTTTTCTGAAAGTTGCTTGATCCCGGGTTAAAACTCATCGTACAGACACCACTTCAAAAATCATGTTCCTTTTATATATCATTCCATATCTTATTACCGTTTTCCATTTTCTATATAGCTTCTTCCTTTTTTTAACTCTCTTAGTTTTATTCTACTTATCTCATCTCAGTTCAAATCATAATACTTGTCATTCTTTGTCTGTTCTAAACTATCCATTCATTTTTTCTCTTTAAACAAAACCTCTCCTGTACACTGATTGGAGTATGACGCCTTTAACTCTTTCCCCTAACCTAATAATACTTAATATCACACATAACTTGTATTGGGATTCTGTTTAGCACATCCTAAAGTTACACAATATATTATATAGAGAGAGAAAAAAAGAAAGAAAGAAAGAACAACAATAACAAAGAAAAAAATTTATAAATATATAATATAGCTAGTACCCCTGTCAATACCATTTTAATCATACATATTAATACTCATTTATATCTTAAACATTTTATTCTAAAAATGCCTATAATAACACAATCTTATGTACCTTACAGAATCCCTTTTTCAATTAGATTTACCCATTGTCTCTAAATAAATTTTGTTTCTTTAAATCTTGCTTCCCATCGTTGAGACTTCTCACCCCTTCCTTTCTCCCTTGCTTATTCTTTTCCTTACCCTTTTTACCCCTTTGTCTCTCCATCTCCCTTTTCTTCTTCTGCTTTCCCCCTTCCTGTTGTTTTCTAACCTTATATCCATCTTTCAACTCATTTTTATCTTTTTTGGTTGTTTTTTTAGGTTTTAAAATCCCTTTTTTCTTTTCCTCTTTCTTCTCCTCCCCAAATAGGATCACATGTTCATCAAAGATGGTTTCTTCTTTGTCCCAATTATCCTGCTGCGCAATCAATTCTCCACAGGAACGCACCACCATTTCTAGAGATTGAAAAAGAATGTCCAAAGTATCTTTCCAGTCTTGTTCTTCCTTTTTATATTTTGGATATTCAGTTTTAGATCCATCCAAGGATGATGCCATTATAAAGAGGAAAAAAATTTCCCAAAACAACCACCCGGGTGTTTTTAAACAAAGAAAAAAGATTTCCCAAAAGATCCAAAGTCACCAAACAATCCAGATAGACTATTTCTTTTAACACTTTTTCCCTTTTTCCATTTCTTTTTCTGGGGTTGCTATTAAATCACAAAATTCCAATTAAAATATGTCTTTTTGAAGTCTTATTAATGTTCAAATGGTGGCGCTTTAAAATTCTAGGCAGTCTGCTCCTTATTTTCAACTTCTACTTCAATTTTTTTCCTCTCCCTTCCCACTCACAGCAAAAGAAAAAATTTTCTTTAAATATTTAGAAATCCATATCTCTTTGGCTTTAGCATAGTCTTTAGCATTTAGCATACCTTCAATGCGGGTTTTCCGATTTCTCTCAAAGCTGTTCCGTTTGGAAGGAGAGTGAAAAGAAAAAAAGTTTTCCCTTTAATATCCATTCGCTGCTTACTCAGTCTGGGAACAATGTGTCTTTAATAGGTGTTAAATACCAGGATACTTTCACTGTTCCTTTGTCCCAGTCAGCAAAGATCACTTTCACTTCTTCACAAGCTCCTCCAGCACTTTCTTTTTCTGGCTGAGCTCTTCTACGTGGCGGCCATTACAGACCGCCGCTCAGCTGCCTTCGGAGAGGGAGATTTAGCCGGCTAGGGAAGAGAGATGCGATGTCTCTCGTCCCTGCCAGAACCCCCCAGTCTTCACCACCTTCTACAAATGTGGCTTAGCCCCGAAGCCAAATGGCTCGGGGCACTCAGACAGTGAACACAGGCAGGGACCGCGCACAGTTGCGGATTCCTGCCTGCACCGAAGCGCCACAAGCCGGAAGTGTGGCATTATTTTGCTTCTTGAGTGCTTCACTTAACTCCATCATCGTTACATTGCTTTCTAACATTGTTTCAATCTCTTTAGGTATCTGGGGTAACTTAGCATTCTGTAGGTACTGTTTGACTCTTTCCTCATCAATATTCTCTTGTGTGTATAGTTTCCCATAATAGTCTCGAATGATTTCCTTCTTCTCTTTACTACCATAGCAAACTTGGCCTTGATCATCCATTAATTGCAATATTTTCCTTGATTCTTTCTCCTTTCTTAATTTATATGCTAACCATCTACCTGGTTTATTTGCATCTTCAAAGTAATTCTGTTTTAGCACCTTTAATTTTCTGTGCTAATTCTTTTTCTATTAGACCCATTTTATGTTTGGTTATATCCATTTTTAACTTAGTGTCCTTTTTCTGTGGCATTTTCTCCTAGCTCTTTTTCCTTTATACTCATCCTATAATGCCTTAGAGGCTAATCTTTTCATGGTATTTCTTTTCCTTGTATAGTCTATTATCGAGCCTCTGGCATATGCCTTCATTGTATCCCATACATTCTGAATTGATATATCTTCTTTTTTGTTTTCTCTAAAGAAAAAAGCCAGTTCTTTCTCCATCCACTGTGTGAAGTCTTTTTCCTTTAAAATAGTATTATTTAGAGTCCATCTAGATCTTCTTCTTTGTCCTTTCCATTTAATTGTCATTGGATTGTGATCTGCCCAAGTACTTGTTTCAATATTTATTTCTTGAATATTAGTTAACAATTCTGTTGACATCCATATCATATCTATTCTGGACCATGATAAGTGTCTATTTTATTGCTTAGTTTTAGCATTTCTTTCTCTCCATGTATCTTTTAAGTTTATTTCATCTACCATATTAAAAAAGGATTTAGGGAGAGTCTTTCTGTTTTGCTTTATTGTTTTCTGTGCTGTATAGTCCAGTTTGTTGTTTACAATTCCATTAAAATCTCCCATCATAACTATATTAGCATAGTCCAGTTCAATTATTCTTCTTGTTTGTCATTCGGGGCATAGATTGCAATCAGGAGTGTTTTTGTATTATTGTCCATTATTTCCACCATTATTCTTCTTCTATCGTCATCAGTATAAATCAATTTCGCTGGGATGGTCTCTTTAATATATAAAACCACTCCTCTTTTCTTGCATTGTGTCAAGGAGGTAAATATTTTCCCTAGTTTTGGCTGTATCAACAATTGTTCATATTGCTTTTTAATATGTACTTCTTGTAGGCAGATTATATAAAATTTTAATTTCTCTAATTTATGGAAAGTTTTCCTTCTTTTAATGGCTGAATTAAGTCCATTTATATTAATTGTAATCAATTTTTTTCTCTTCCATGGTTATATTTTATAATTAGGTTTGGCAGCTCTCGTGGATCTTGGTTCAACGTTGTCCTTTGGCTTCCTCCTTTCCACCTACTGCACCTTCCTCTTTCCCTCTGAAAAATTCTGTATAAAATGATTCAGCTTTCTCAATTGAATCAATTCTGTATCTCTGTTCTTCCCATGTGGAACATTAAACCTTCTGGAATCAGCCATCTATAATTCACCTCTTTTTTAAGTAGCAATTTGGTCAAGAATCGGTATTCTCTTCTCATCTCTCTTGCTCTTCTGGGTACTTGTTTCAAAATGACAATCTCCTTATCTTTATATTTCAATGTTTTCTCTCTTGCCACTTGCAATATTTGCGTTTTAATGGCTTTCTTTGTAAATCTGATGTAAATTTCTCTTGGTAAGCTATTTCTCATTGCATATCTCGTGAAGACTCGATAAACCTCATCTATTCCATCCATCATCTTCTCTTCAGTTATTTCCAAAGCTTCAGCCAATATTTCTATCATTATCTCAGCTAGATTTTGTCCTTTTTCTTCCTCTATGTTTTGGAATCTGAGATAAAATTCTGATCTGTCCATCTCCCATCTCAGCATACCACTTTTATCTTTTTCAACCACAGTTAATCTGGTATCAATGTCTCCAATCTTCTTATCTCTTTGTTTATCTTCTTCAATTTTTAGTAGTCTCTCATCATACTTCATCATCATTTGTTGGATGTTCTCGACTTTTTCATCAGTTTTCCCTGTTCTTTGTTCAATGTTCTCTGTTCTCTTTTCAATATTCTCTGATCTTGTTTGAATGTTTTGAATTCCTTGCATAATCATCTGCAGGGTCACTTTTTCTTTTTCTTTTTCTTTCTCTTGCCTTAACATTGTCTGTATTGAACATTGTCCTCCAGATGGTGGAGAGGAGGAAGTAGAAGTTGAAGAACCAGGAGCTGTTAATTTCCTACTCATTTCAAACAATTCAAAATCTTCAGGTTCTTCTAGACCTTAATCCAATTGTGAAGTAACCAATTGCGATTCCAAATAAAAATAGTAGGGAAAAAGAAGCCAAATAGTAATAATAATAAAAATAATAATAATAATTTCTTCAGGTTCTTGTATATCTTAATCCAATTGATTAGTTAGATAACAATGAAAATTCAAAAATGAAGGAAAAAACCATAAACATACACAAAGGAGAAAAAGTTGTAAAATCCTAAAAAAGACGGAAAAGTAAAGAATAGAAAACTTTAAAAAGGAAAAATTCTTCAGGTTCTTCAACACCTTAATCCAATTAAGAGGTCTCAAATATAAAAGGCTGCATAAGAGAAAAAGAAGAAAAAAGCCAGGAAGATAAAAAGAAAGAAAAAACCAGTATTGGAAGTAGATGGAGAAACAAAAGTACCAGAAAGGCAAAAAGAGAAAAAGAAAAAAAGGCTACTCTCTCAAAAAGAAAAGGAAGGGAATCATTAATAATAAAACCTTTCTTTTAAAATAAAAAACAAATGTAAAAAATTAACTTCCAAAGAAAAGCATTTAAAAAAAGGAAAGACAAGTTCCAAAGAACTAAAAATCCAAATAGCTATTTCAAAAAGTAAACTGTTGAGGAGGGGTAGCACAGCTTAGGAAATATCAAGAAAACACACTGCACTTTGTTTAGTTATCCAAGGCTCTTGTTATAACACTCTTCTCCAGAAACTTACCACCTTTTCTTTTTCTATAACCTTCAGCACCAGACTCCAACTGTTGATAGAAACCCAGAAGAGCACCTGCAATAATACTCTCCCATGCTCTTCCCTCTATCTTATCAAATAGCAATGTCCTTGAAAAAAAGTCTCAGTTCTTTCTTTCTCAGCTTTGTCTGGTCACAAGAGAAATAGAATATTTCCAAGCCTCTAGTTGGCAATGTTACAAAGTTTCTTTGCTTTCACTTTCCCCCTCCTTTTCCAAGCAAAATGCAATAAGAATTAATGAAAAAAAAAAGAAAAAGATATTTTTAAGTCCAGTTTCAAAATATAAGATCATGTGTAGAAAATCCAGCAATGAGAAAAAAACATTACTTTGACATTCCTGTTTAAAATCGCCGCTTAATCACTTCTGTCAAAACTTTTACAGATTCTTTCTTTTCCTTAGGGTGTCCTTTCAGATCTTAGAATAAAGAAAAAGTTCTCACCAAACCGGCACACTCTCTTTTTCTGTTCTCTTCCGTTTCGGAGCTGTCCCAACTTCAGCAGCTTTAATGGCTGCCTCTTTGCCACTGGCAAGAAGAGCTTCTCATGGATCTACCAGGGACTTTGCGGTGTCTGTGGGATCGACAGGATGTGCTCTTCACTTTCACCGTCTCGTCGGGACGGTTTAGATCCGATAGGATCGTCCAGGAGCAAAGATATTGGCAGCGATCTCAGACCTCCAAGATCGCATGCCGTATCGTCGTGACGCCAGCTCTGCCCTCTCCTGTACAGGTCCACTATTATGAATCTTAGTAGGCATGTGGTCTAAATTATTAATAAGCTAAAAATATAAATCCAATGTATGATATTTCTCCATATTTTTCATACTGGAAATTTAAAAAAATCAAGTAATGCTTGCTAAATATGTTCAAGCCAATAGTGGCAGAAGGAAAAGAAAAAAAATTGAGATTAAAAGTTTATTTGCGCTTTAAGGGTATTAGGTCTTTGCAGAGGACTGATAAAAGAGTTACTTGGGTTAAGTTGGTTTGCAATACTGCACCAACAGATTTAGGGTGATTCCTGCCTCTCCTTTTAAATCATTCAGTTTTCTTGGGAAAAGGCAATCCTGCAAATTGTAGTAGAGAAGAGAAAGTCTAGAACAGGCTTGTCCAACCCACGGCCCAGGTCAGCTTGTAATGTGGCCCAGTGCCCACCCCAACCTTCGTGCAAGAGGAACGAGCCAGCGAGGAGGAGGAGGAGAGGCAGGTGCGAGGCGGGGCGAGCCGAGCGCCACGCCAAGCAGCAACAGAAAAGGCGGGCGCCATCAGAGCGCTCCTCATGCCGAGGCAGCCACAGCCCAAGAGTCCCACTCCGCCACCTCCTGCTGTTGCCGCTGCTGCTGCCGGAGCTGTTGTAGCGGCTTCTGCCCCTGCAGCCATTGCCACTGCTGCTGCTGCACCGAGCCTCCCGGTCCTCACCTTCCAGTCCTGCCACATCCAGCCGGGCCATTTGCAGGAGGAGAGGTAGGCGCGAGGCGGGCGAGCTTTCTTCTCCGCCCCCCACGTTCCTTTCTCCCTGGTTGACTATTTTTTATGATAACTTATGAAAAAAAATGTTTTCTATGGTTTTTTTGGATGTTCAGGTATCGTTACTGTTATTTTATCTTATGTGCGGCCCAAACCAAATTTTCATCTTCTAATGTGGCCCAGGGAAGGTGAAAGGTTGGACAAGCCTGGTCTAGAATTTTCCCAAGGTGAATGGAAAACTGTTAACATAGCATTGAGGGGGGGTAGTAATCCCACTCTGAGCTTTTTAGAGAAAGGTAAGATACAGATAACGTAACATAACTAAACAAAGAAAGAAGTCATTTCATGCATTTAGGGGTCACTTAATTTTTCATAGTGGTTTTCTCTTCCACATGAGTATTTAACATTTTGCATTATCCTTTTTTTCTTTGACAGTGGATATTTTGACTGCACGTCAGAAAAAAGCTGAAGAATTAAAGAGACTAACAGATTTGGCAAGTCAGATGGCCGAGACTCAGCTGGCTGAATTGCGAGCTGAAATTAAGGTCAACTTTAAAAGGGTATTTCTCTTGAAAACAAACATAGCTGTTTACAGATAATGCATCTGTTTCAGCACTTAGAGCCACAGGTTCTCACCACAAGGCTCGAGCAAAGTATATATCTAGCTTTTTAAGAATGGCATCTTACTTAAAACTATGCTATCTCTCTTGTACTTTGTAGCAAGAGTAGTAACAGTATTCAGTATGTATGTATAAGCATAATAATATTCCTGTTTTTCTTTCCAGTTCTATTAAAGTTGCAGAATTTTTGGTTTTATTTTGAGCCTCATGCTTAACTCCCTTGTATAACTCTAGTTTTTTTTTTCCAGTGACAAGCACTCCCTCTATCAAATGTGAGGATTCTGAATCAGATTTTACAATAGCATTTTATAAAATAGAAAAAATATCCAAACTTTTAAGATTGGAACACTTATCTCCTTAAAAAGCTTTAGTTCAATACATTAGACTTCAGTGTGATTTTCCAGTTATTTAATATGTGAGGCTATTTATGTTACTTTTCCCTTCATTGTAGCACTTTGTAAGTGAACGTAAATATGATGAAGAATTGGGTAGAGCTGCCCGCTTTTCCTGTGACACTGAACAATTAAAAATGCAGATATTACAGTGTGGAGAAAGTAAGTTGTAGTAAAGTCTCAGCTTCTTCATTAATTGCTCTTTAAAACACTTGTTAGAACCATTTTCATAGCTAGTAAATATAATGCCTTTGGTTTAATTTTTCTGGAATTCGTGTCAATATATTATATGATAAAATTTGCATTTTTTTTTGTAGTTTTCCATCCAAAAAACAATTACTCCTCTAGAACACCATCCAGTATGTTCCTTCAATCAGAAATTTTAAAATCAGTGACCAGCACGCAAAATAAATGTAACCAAAAATATTCTAATCAGATTCCTGCCAAGACTTCTGATCATAAAACAGCAATAACTAAAGTTTCAAGCCAAGTTCTCCCGGTTACACAATCATCTTCTCATGTAATTTCTACAAATAAACAGGTAAAGGCCAAGGAAAAAGTTTTGTCTGTGAATTAGAATAAAAATTATAAAATTAAAAATTTACAACTGTATGAGAAACATCTTATAGTTGAGATTATTTTCATCAGGTCAATTTCTTCCCAGATTTAGAAATTCTTTTAAATGCTGTACTATTAAAAGATTAGATTCTGCAACAACTTTGGATTTGATTTATATAAGTGACTTTAAGACACTTTTAAGCTAATTCTTATGTTCTTAAAATTTAACAAGAGCAGAATATGGTTTTTTTCAGTCAAAAATGAGCCGCATTGATTAATGAATTGAAGACATCACAACGATGGCTTAATCTCACATCCATATATGAATCCTTTTCTGTCTTCCATTTATACCAACTCTAGCTAGCTAGCTGATGAAATGTCTCCAGAACAATGAACAAATTGATGAATGAATGATGTATTACTTCATTCTTTTGGAAGACAATCTGTTGTTCCAAAAGTGTTTTGGAATAGGCTTAACTGTTGTTATGTCCAGGTTTATTCAGTGATGGCTATAAATCTGTCTTCAATTAATCAATTTGTAATCAATTTGGGGTTCTCTTTGAAACAATGACTCCTTTTAAAAGAGCAAGTGGGCAACCATGGCCAGGGGTCCTTTGCACAAATTTATCTTTGTGTGCCAATTGCACCCATTCCTGGACTAGTGTTGCACCCATTCCTGAACCAAATACTGAACACTGAAAATGTTTCATTTTCCAAAACATGGTAAAGTTGAGCTAAGCCAGGTCCAGTGTCATTTTGTCTTACTGTCAGAAGAATGCAATTACAGTAGCAGCAATTCAACCAAATTGCCAATAAGTAGCTTATTGTTTTGTTATCTTCCCACCCACCCCCAGTTCCCCCAAAAGGAACTGGGGAAGGGTATGATTTTTATTCTTCCAGCCAGTAGAGGCAGCAAAGTTGATGGGGTCATTAGAACAGCCTCAATGATTGTTGTTATATTATGCTGACATGCATAATATAATATATATGCTTTGGTAGATGTAATAATCCCACCTAACTTTTAACAAATTGAGCTAAAATTGCACTGAAATGAGTCCTAATGTTCTCTTTTCTTCCTGAACAGAATGTGTCTTCAGGTCCGAGACGAAGATTTCATGCACACTACCATGGCATTCGAATCGATAGTTCTCTCAAGCCCCAAAATCCTGGTGATGAGCCTGATCAGAGCAACCCGAAAAGTCACTCCCGACATGAATACCGACGGCAGCACCATCATAGCTTTAGGCCCAAAAACAGAGGCATGGTAAAAACTCAAGAGCAACCAACTCCCATAAAAAATCTAGAAAAGGGAGCATATCCAGAGAAAAAACAGCAAAAGCATACTATTTCAGACCCTACAGAGCCCAGTCCTTTGTGCAGCAATATAGCGAGAGGTTCTCCCTGTAATTTATGTCCTCCAAGAATAGAGACTTCTGGAGAGACACCTGTCCTTTCAGTCACGGTGCCAGCTGTGACTTTGGTGGCATGATAACAGTAATCTTAGTTTTTTCACTAAAGGTGCTTCTCCCCTCGTGTACTCTACAAGTACTGATGAAATAGCTTGAGAAAAATATTACAATTGTGGTAAACCAAACTTGCTAAAATGGTCTTAACTTTATCTTGTTTTCTACATGGAAAGCTTTGCTCAATATACTCAAGATTATTTTTTCATAATAATGTAGCTTTAGCCAGCAGTACTTACAGATCTACTAGACCGATATTGAAAAATAAACTGTAAGAGGATTACAGATAATGTTAATTACTGCCCAGTTTGTTTTCAGTCATTCAGTATTAAAAAATTAAAATATTGGCATCTCTAGTAGTATACTGTTATGTAAATACATAACATTTTTCACACTTCCCATATTAGATAGAATTCAACAATTGTATATGACAGATCTCATAGTTCTGTGTGACCTAATGTCATATTCAGAAAAATACTCAAGATCAATCATAATAGTAGAAAAACTATATATTAATTGTTCCATGCTATAATATTTGTAAAATGTCTGTTTTTTTTTCTTTTGAAATTTATATAACTTACACAGTACAGTTTTTCCAAACCTTTCAGTTCTTTTTAATGACTGATTATTTTTGTAGACTAAAAATTGAATGTGTTTCAGTCTCAGATTCCTTTTTTTTTCGGGAGGGGAACTATTCCTACTTGAGTTCAAGAAGGCAAACTTAACATTCCCTACTATTGCAATAGGCTACTTCATCTTCCACCAGCCCTCTTGAGCCTCTGATGCAATTACTGTGACCATCTTTGCTGGGAGGGGGAAAGGGGGCAAATTCACCTTCCTTCCCATTAGTTATACTATCTCCTTAAACATAAGGAGTCTCACAAATCCTTATCAAATATCTTAACCAATATAAGCATATTACCTTTTCTTTCTTCTCACACTGCCAAAAATGATGAGGGGAATTTAGTTTACTTTTAGGATTTTCATAGCTAACTTCTATTCAGCTCTTCAAAAGGAAGACACTGCTCCCATTCAGTGTCTTCAAAAGGAAAAATAAGTCACACATCTCTGGACTTAAAAGAATTAAATATTTCCTTTTAAGAAGTCGCATTTATTGATAGTCAAGTGCCTCTGTTTTACACAGGCTTGTCTTGGCCCAGAAGACCAAAGCCATCCATTCAGATTAAAGAAAGCCTAAATCTCTAAAAAGTACCTCTGAATGAGCCTTGAGCACTGTTGCATATTTTGTACAAACCTGACCAGCCCACAGCACCGTTACAAACGTCTGTTCACATTGCTAGGCGAAATAGTTGTCTATTTCCAGAGATAAAGACTTTACCTCCAATGCTCATTCTGTTTCTTTATTACAAGGAGGGGGAATACTAACTCAGAATGATCCTATGGCTGCTACAAGATTAAATACTCAGAAAAGAATGACACACCTGTCAGAAACTAGCCTTGGTCCTATAATGCTTACAGTTACATGGAACTTATGAGTGCAGTAATCCATTTCCCATTTACAAACAAGTGCTCAGCATGCTTTTCAGTTTTCAAGGGTAATGAGGCCTTGATACTTCAATCCTTCCCTGAATGGGGAAGGAGTTATATGGCCAGACAAATGCCCCCCAAATGAAATTGGGATATTGACTGAGGAGTATTTAGCACTATTTAGTTGGAAATAGTGGTGGTAGGAAAAATGTCCTAATAGCCTTAAGAGAAGGTATTTTCAAACTTTAAGATATTAATGGAAAATATCTTTCTGATCATCAAACATTATTTTCTATGTTAGGACCAGAAGGCTATGTAGGGAAATAGAATGCTTGGGAAGTACAGAGTAAGTTATAGGGAAACCCCACCATTTAGCAAAAGCAACATTCCAAGAGAATGTGGAAGGATAGACTCCAAAGATAATTTTCTAAGTAGATAAAATATTTTCACAGCTGCCTGCATACTCAGAGAACCTTTTTTTTTAAGAATCTCAGATTTGTTTGTAATAAGAGAGTATACCTCAAACCATATTAATATATGTTTAATATAACATGGTTAACATCTTAGAAATATGTGGCCATACCTATCGAAAGCAGAACAGCCAGAACAATGGCAGAGTAAAAATCTTGGTTTCAGGAGGAAGAGACTTTATTGTTCTCTATAGCAATAGCACTTACACTTATATACTGCTTCGTAGTGCTTTACAGTCCTCTCTATGCGGTTTAGTCAACTTATTCCCCCTAACAATCTGGGTCCTCATTTTACCAATCTCGGAAGAATGGAAGGCTGAGTAAGCACAGAACAAACTGCACAAGTTTTTGAAAAGTTAAAAACCTTAGAACGTACCCAATCTAGCATAAATAATATTCTAAAATGACCAATGTTCCACATTTAATCTATACTTCATGATTTATAATGTACCTTACAAAAGTTAGCACCAACTGACTACCATCCACCATCTTACTAGAGCATTTTGACTATTTCCAATATTTTTGTGCAACCTGGAACTGTTTTGTCCTCTCAGGTGGTAAAAGTTTCTGTTGTTAAAAAATAATGACCTTAGAAACTAGTGTCACACATCACCACTCAGCTGGCTATTCTGGAGACCATCCCTGATACCAGTGCGCTTCAGGGAAAGGCCTGAATGTTCACAGTTTAATGAGTGACATGTAGAAGTAGCAGTAATTGCAGCAGATGGAAATTGCTGTTTAACTTTCTTCAAAACTGATGAAGAATGCTGAGTTCGTAATTCATTACAGAGTGGAGTCCGCTTCAGTTTTATCACCCGACCAGTCACAGACTTTCTGGATGAGGGAGACTTTGGGATCATTTGGCCAACTTCTCCATGGTCAGCATTTCTAAGAGAGGCCTGAGAATTTTTAGTCAATGGTAAGGTCCTTCCATAAAGAGTACTGGAAAGCTTTTTGCTTGTTAAAGAAATATCTCTGCTAGGACACTTAAGAGCCGTTTGGGCTTGTGAAGATGCTGTTATCTTTAAAGAAGCTGAATTCTTAACTTTGATGCAGGTACTTGTAGAGGGGCCAGAGAATTGAACTGGCTTCCGACCTATTCTGCTATTCAGCTGAGTTTCTTCCTCATCAGGAGAACCAAATATTCGTCTGTAAAAAAATCATTAAGTCCACTGAATCCAGTAAAGACAGAAGTATATTCAACATATACAAAAATTATTTTACTCTAATATCTGCCTAAAATGGTATATACATATATATCAGACATTTCAAACATCAAGGATGAGGATTTCAGCATATTTTCAAGTATATTTTTCTTATGTTTATTATTGTATTACAAAATGGGCTTCCATTTTATTTTATTTTATAGTAAAGAGAATAACACATGGATTTTTATGAGAGGAGGAGGAGGAGCAGGAGAAGAAGCATCTCTCCATTACTCATTAAAGAAGTTTCCATTGAAGATTGATTGTTCACTGCCCAGAATCTCTTGTTGAGATGGGTTATTCAAATTTAATTAATTAATTAATTAAATGAGACTCTTAAAGCAAAAGCACTTTTATTTCAGGTTTGAGTGGAGACCAGAAAAAAGTTGCAGTATTTTAGTGAAAGCACAGGTGCTGCCCTTGCACAAGGTCTAAAACATTTCTTTCTAATATCAAAACAGATGCACAACTCTAGTATTTTGTAATAATATTGTTTAACATATTGAAAGGAAGGTTCAGTGATCCTTCTATAACACACTAACTGCATATCGCATGGTAACACATGATTCTTCTATCAAAAGATACTGAATCTAAAAACTTAAGTGCAAATATAACTTTTATTCCACTTAAAGGCTACAACAGGCAAATGAACCACAGCACCTACCGTTTATGTACTGGAGACATATTCTGAAGGCTTCCTTTCAAAGAATGCTCCTCAAGAGTCCAACACTCTATCAGCTCCTGTGGTACTCGCCAGTAGCTGGCACCTTGTAATTTCAAACATATTTCACAATATTCAAGATACATAAATTTGGTAACTTCTACCTGAAATTCACTGATATGCAATAAGGAATTTGTTAATCCAACTGGAAACATATCTTCATTACAAAGTTTCGCTTTGTGTTCCCATAATTATAGAGCAATATTCTGAATATCTTTTTCTACATACAAAATTGAATTACATCCAGCATTATATAAGTGAAGTCACTGACATAAAAATATGAAATCTTGTTCCTTCTCCGCATCCTTTTACTCAGTGGTCCCCAACCTATCCAGCTCTGGAGCAGCAGCAGGCAGCAACAGTGGAGAAAGGGGTGGTTTCATGTGCACAACCTAATCCCATGCATCTGCAAATGGAGTTTTCCATACTTGCTCGCCACTTCTACGGCCCTATTCCCAATGGGCTTGTAGACCAGAAGCGATTTGCAGACCAAGAGTTGGGGACCCTACTTTTACTGAACACTTCCCAACCTTTGGAAGATTGTCAACCTACTGTAGTCATTCTGTTTGTATGTGGAGGGAGGGAGATATTGCAGGACGCAACTCCTACTTTCTAATTTACACTATTTTTTATCTTTTTATAATTTGTATAATACTATTTTTTACCTTTCTCAATTTCAGGCAGTTGCCTGAAGTAGTAATATGTTTCTAAAAAGGGAACAAAATAATGGCTATTACACTTAACTGACTTCTTTAGGGAAGTGTATACATGTTTTCAAAATTCACAATACTTGTTCTAGCAGAAATGAACTATCATGCCAGCACATGATAGCATGAACCCAATATATGATATTTGAAATGGTATTTCTTGTATTTCACAATTGCTGATTAAATTTTTACTATAGTGAAATAATAGATGGTTGGTTGGTTGAGCCTGAGTAATAATGCCAACATACTGGTTTGTTACCTTAAGAGCCAGTTATTCCTTTTTTCTTATGTTGCTAAATGAATAAAATGAATAAAAAATAAATGAAAAAATACCTAACCTGGCTAACTTTCAACAGCCGACTCCCAACCATAAATATATATTTTTTTAAATTCCATCTTCAAATGTAGAAACACATACATATACACACACCTCTTCCTTCCCAAGCCTCAAATGCATCCATTATCTTCTTCAGTTCTGTTACTGAATAGTAACTCCATATGTACTGGATGTTGTTTCCAGCCTCTCTAGGAAAAAAATGTAGAAAAAGACATTGTTTTACTAAATGAAAAACAAAACTTTGCTAAAGTTACTTTTTAATTACCCAAGAATCATAAACATGTGAACATTCATTCCTATGATCTAAACATTTAAGATGATAACATTGTTGAAATTTCTCTTTAACAAAAGTAGCAGCACCAACTTATAAACTATTCTTCAACAGAAAATTGAAGGATATTAAGATTAATCTGAATGGGTCCCGGAGTTGGATTATCATATTGCATTTAAACCATCATTTATTTTCATTATATGATAAAAAAAGTTATAATAGCTGAGTTCATACATCATAGTGGACCATGAAGCACAGTTTATAAACTGCAATTGATGACTCCATATTGTGTTAAAACATAATTTTTGGTTTGGTATGATATCTGAACCCAGAGACTGATATATATTCCAGAAACTATGGTTGAAAGAAAGCAACTTAGCCAGGGGTGGGATGCAAATTTTTAACCACCGGTTCTGTGGGTGTAGGTAGGTGGGTGTGGCCAGGTGGTCATGTGACTGGGTGGGCATGGTTTTTGTTTTTGTTTTGCTTACTGGGCCTCAGGGAAGCCTCCTGGGAGCAAAAGCAGGGCGCAGAAGGGGCCGCACAGCACACTCCGCAACCCGTTTTTTGCCTCCTGGGCCTCAGGAAGCCTCCTGGGCAAAGCAGTACAAGAGCGAGAGGGGGGTCAGCTGTGCTGCATAATTTAGATTAGTTAGAAAGCAAGAAATCCAACTATTTCCTACTTTCTAGTCAATCTAAATCGCGCAATACAGCTGATCTTCGGAAAACAGTTGATCGGTGGGGGGGAGGAAATACCTTGATCTTCGGAGCAAACCTGTTCGCTCCCAGCTGATCTTTTGAGCTACCAGTTCACCCGAACCAGGCCGAACCGGTAGGATCCTACCCCTGAACATAGTGCAATAAGGCACAATTATGTGTTTAAGTGAACTATTTTATTCAGCCAAGCACCAGCACTAGTATTACACTGTTGTCATTGCTGAATGTTGATAACATGATTTGTAAGATTAAATGTAGCATTCTTTCTTGCCTAATTATTTTTACATAATAACTCCATCTAGCTATCCAGATAAATAGATAGACCTTATGCAAGCAAACTGAATGGACAACAAGAGTAACATTTAGTTCTACTAAATGTTTAGTTCAATGATTTAATTACATTTGATTGAATTACTGTTTAATCTATAGTATTTTCTGGGCAATGTATGTTTAAATATTCCAGGCTTAGTTTTATTAATAACAATTAAGATCCAGAGTACTACACAGACATAACAGAAGTAGAAATCTAGTTACATAACTGGATTTTCTGTTGCTCTCCTTTTCCTATATATCCTTCAAACCTGAATTAGATGTACTCAAACTTTCCAGAACAGAGAAACTGAGTATCTGCAGGCATATTCTAGCAGATGTTAACACACCAATAGAGAAACGTAATTGGAAAGTCTTAATATTAAATCTTTAATGTTACTCTAAGTAATAATTAAGACAGTATATTCTTCTACCCAAAAGTAATTTCTATTGTATTACATTTAATGTAATACAATATTCTATTCTATTGTATTACATTTAATGTCACTACATTATTGTGACTAGATAATAAGACTACAATCTTAACCAATTTGTGTCAATAAACAAATCTCAAAAGGATTGACATAGGGAAAGATTTGTTTATTTTTAGAAAACTGCCACTATTGTTGAGCACAATAGTAAGAACCTAACTTCCTGGTAGCTCTTGAGGAACAAGTCCAATGATGGTCACCATTCACAATGACAAGGAATGAGTAGTACTGAAGTCTAAAGCATCTGGAGAATAACTGCCTTTTTTCCCTAAACAGAAATTGCATAATGAGTTATATAAATTCATTTAGTTTGCAAATCAGTTTGCAAATTATAGAATTCTTTTAGAATAGAATTCCTTTATTGGCCAAGTGTGACTGGACATACAACTAATTTGTCTTGGTGCAAATGCTTTCACTGTACATAAAAAAAGATACATTCGTCGAAGAATCAAGAAACATCAGGTACAACACTTAATAATAGTCATAGGGTACAATAAGCAATCAAATCATACCAGGAAACAGTCAATATAAATCGTAAGGATACAAGCGACAAAGTCATAGTCATACAGTCACAAGTGGGAGGGGATGGGTGATACGGAGTGATGACAAGATTAATAGTAATAGTAATGCAGACTTTGTAATAGTTGGACATTTAGTTTAGTTTACTTTATTGTCATTGCACCTCATACAACGAAATCAAACACCATCTTCAGTGCACATCATGACCATGATCATGAAAATAAACACAAACACACATCCTTCACCCTTCATACATTGAACCGAAAACCCCCGACACCACACCAACACTGCACTATACAGCAGAATTCAAAAGAGCTACTGCCCTGGGATAGAAGCTGTTTTTCAGCCTATTTGTCCTTGTTTTTATTCTGTACCATCTGCCAGATGGTAATAGTTCAAAAAAAGGGTTCCCAGAATGAGATGGATCTTTGAGAATGTTTTGAACTTTCTTAAGGTAGCGGGAGCTATAAAGCTCTTCCAAAGAGGGGAGAGGGCAACCAATGATCTTCTGGGCAAAGACATTAACCCTCTGGAGTGCTTTCCTATCTGCCACTGTGCAATTGGCAAACCATATAGAGGTGCAGCATATTAAAATATTAAAATGCTCTCTATGGTGCAGCAGTAGAAGGTCACCAGCAGTTTTTCATTCAGTTGTTTTCTGAGAAGTCTCAGGTAGTATAATCTCTGCTGGGCCCTTTTGATCAGGGCTGCAATGTGGGCACCCCAGGTCAGGTCCTCTTTTAGGATAACATCCAGAAACTTAAAACTGGCCACTTGCTCCACTCGGTCTCCAATGGGCTGGATGTCTGATCTGTTCGTTCTATAATCCACTATAAGCTCTTTGGTGTTGAGGACCAAGTTATTGTCTCGGCATCACAAAAGCAACTGGTCCACCTCATCTCGGTAGGCAAACTCAGCCCCCTGGAGATACGTCCCACCACTTATAATCTTAGGTTAATAGATAATCACCTGGCTGAGAAACAGCTCACCTTTTGTAAATATTTCTACTATTTATTCGTCCTCCTAGTTCCTTTTCAATTGCAGTTATTCCATCTGCTTTTGTAGCATATATTCCAATTACTCTACTCTCACAGCTGGCACCAGAAGTGTTGAGGTAATGCAGGACCCAAACTGTTGGTTTAGTGCATATTAAGCCATAAGAGTCACAAAAACCTATGAGTACCTAGAAATGGAGTATACAAACACATATATTCAATTAAACAATCTGGCTATTTAATATATTTTACATAATTTGAATTATTAAAAAGTATCTAAAATATTTAATTCTGTCAATGTAATCCTATACCATTTTGCCAATGATAAATACCCAGATATCTGCAGTCTTACCACTTCTACTCTGAAAAACAATAATTTAAGTATTTATTATATGTAGCCAATATTTGCTAAATGTGCGGACAAAATTTTATATTTTTATTAGAAGTATGTTAAAGGAAAATACAGTAATATTGAAATGGATAACTGAGCTGTGATTACCATTAGTGAAAGGCTATGTTTTAATGTATGCATAAAAACATGCATATAAGTGCATGAAAAATGTCTGTTACCATTGGATTGGGAGGATTTGTACATTACACTGCAGGTATTTCCTTTAGTCCTATGAATAATAAATATTTATTCACATTTATGCATACATACATACATACATACATACATACATACATACATACATACATGTATGTTGTGGCTCCGAGTTCTGAGCCTGCATTCTTAGAGGAAGAAGATTCAGAAGAAGAGGAGAAGGAGGAATTGGGAATGCCTTCCTCCCCAGGACCTTCCTCTTCGGCAATGCCTTCCTCCCTGATTGTGCCTCAGGTATCGGCAGATAACTGAGAGGAACAGCCTGAGGCTAATCAGGAGGAGGAGGGCATATTGGAGCAGCCTTTGACAGAGAATCAAGCAGACGAATGCTGGCTTGATGCGAGGCAGCGTCGCAGGCAAAAGTGTGGGCTGCAGCGCAGGAGGCATGGACGAATGAGAGAGCTGAATTAGTGACACGCCCCACAGGGAATAAAAGTGGGTGTGTTTGCTCTGGGAATTTCGTACGGGTCAACATGTGACTTATCCAGAGGAGCTTCGGTGTATTCTGTGTTGTGACAGCTTGTGTGATTTATATTCCTGTTTTCTTGTCGGACTTGGCAGACAGCGTGTGTGAGACTGCCAAGAACATTATCGGTTCAAAGAATTAACCCTATAATTACTGGATTTGCTTGCCTGTTTGTATTCAGTTGGAGTTTGGATTTCTCACCTCCTTTGTAAAGGTGAGACATAGCACATACATATATATATAATGGCTAACATTTAAAAAAAGTTTTTCACTGCCAGCCCATCCTAGACAAAGTAGTTGGTGGATTAAGCCCAAATAAAAAGGTAAAAGTTATTTTCCAGCTGAGAAATATGCATTACTTGTCCTTCATTAAATTTTGAGTATATATTGCAGAATAATTGAAGAACATAGGAAAACTCTGACCTTCTTAAGTTCTACATTTGTTCTAAAACAATATGTTTCCATTTCATTAGCTAGATGGTCAACAAGACTGTAAGGGTAAGGAATGCCAAAATAATCAGCTTCTTCTTGTAATGCAATCCGTGTTTCCTCATTTTCAGGAATCCAAACTTCTCCATGAAGATAATTTAAGAGGTATTTAAAAAGATTGCCATCACGATCAATAAGGCATGCTCCTGAAAGCAGATACAAAAAATGTACACATACATTATATACCTCCATTACTGTAGTATATTATATTGCCTAGTATATCTGTGTTAACAAAGAAGAAAATACAATTAAACTTTTAATTTGTATTAACCAAGTTGGATGTAGTTCAACACATTGTACTGGATTAATAGAAGCCAAATCAGGAAGATTACTTTATAGCATAAGCCATGCTAGTTTACTTCTGTAAATATAGAAAGCATTGTTCAACTCTGTCAAATTTGAACACCTACTTAGAAATTACATTTTCCAACCTCATATTTATAGAAGAGAATATATGTAGCTCAGGGTTGACCAAGGACTCTTTATATCATATTTGCTTAAGAGGGTTTATTTCAAAAGTTTTTTTTATTTCTTTCCTCTAGGATAGAAGTATAAACTTTTTTTTTCTATGAGGACCATATTTGGCTATTTAATGGCATGCTACAGGCTCCACATCAAAAAACAAACAAGGAAGAAATTGGATAATGGCTTATTCCCATTTATAATTAAACATGAAACTTAGTATTATTCCCTAATATGTAATAAATTTACTCTTCTGTTCCATTATAAATTAGTTTGATAGAACTTTGGGAGAGGTCTTGGGCCATACATGAAACTTTCATGGGCCTGAAGCCACAAAGTGCAAACCTCTGTTCCAAACTCTAACCCACTAAATACTAACAAAAAACTGATGAAATAATTCCCCTTTAACTCTAATTACATTCACAACTGTGCATTGGGCTTTAGCTCAAGACACTTGTTTCTATATAGAATGAAATGGTATAGATTGTGTTGTGGCCCCGATTCCTGAGCCTATACTGTCATAGGAAGAAGACCTGGAAGATGAGGAGGAGGAACTGGGAATGCCTTCCTCCCCAGGACCTTCCTCTCTGGCAATGCCTTCCTCCCTGATAATGCCTCAGGTTTCATCAGACAACCGAGAGGAACAGCCTGAGATTAATCAGGAGGAAGGCATATCGGAGCAGCCCCTGACAGGGAGTAAAGAGGAAGAGTGTTGGCTTGATCCTAAGCAGCGTCATAGGGAGAAATATAAGCAGCAACGTAGGAGGCATGGGAGGGTCAGAATGTGAGCTGAGTCATTGAGCCACACCCCGCAGGGGATAAAAGTGGGTGTGTTTTCGGCTGGAACTTTGTATGGGACAAAGTTTAATCTTACTTCAGATTTTCTTCATGAATGATTTTTGTGGACTGCCTTGTAATTTTCTGTGAGTAGATTTTTATTGGTTATCAGTTCAGACTTGGTAGGCAGAGGGTGTTGGAATGCCAAGGATATTATCAGTTCCAAATAATTAACTCTGTGAAGTCTGAGCCAGCTTGCCTGCCTGTGTTTGTGTGGGTTGGAATTCTTTCATCTTTTGGGAAAGAAGAAAAGTGAGACAGAACAGATTGTACATCTGCAGAATGAGGGCTGTACATAAGAATGAATGGATGCAGAAGGAAGAAATCAAGCGGTAGTCAAGCTCATAGGAAAAATAATGCAAAGAAGCCTACAACCAAGTTATGGTAAATGCTGAAATGCATTTGTTCACCTTTTCAAATTTTAACTATTTACAATTTAAGAAGTTTTTACCTGTATTATCCATTTTTAAAGGAAACCTTCCACTGAACATAGCTGCTAACATTGAATCCTTAAAACGGCATAAAGATTCACGTCTAGCGGTATACATAAAGCCTCCAACATTAAGTTGAATAATATCTACCATCTTTCCAGACTTGCTGTCATCCATCACTTCTGCAGTTAATTTTGTTGATTAAATTATGTATTTTGATACCTGAAATAAATTTTATATAAAATTGAATTTAGGAGATTAAGAAAATTAGCATTTTGGTAGCATTATCACTCAAAAACAATAGTTACATGACTTAAATTTTGTGCTGATGTTTCAGCTCAATCCTTTGGACAATTAGTGGAAATCTCTTAAATGCTGAAGATCCATACCATTATGAGAATGCACATTCAGGTCATACTTCTAACCAAGCATTCTTAAAATTGTTGGTGATTCAATTGCTATAATTCTTATTCCTCAGTCATGGTGGCTGGAATGTTGTGAATTGCAGTTGACGCATCTAGAGGGCATCCCAACAGTAGGTAATTTACAAATGCCTTGTTTCCTCAACCATTACAGCAAAAACAAATTATATGTATAACTGAAAATCCAATTATTCTTTTTTAACATTAATCCCAAGAAACTTGGTTACTACTGTATGTTGGGAAAGTGATGTTCTACACTCGGAAAGACCTGTTTGGAACCAGAGCAGACCATGTTCCTCAGACATTTCTTCCTTTATCCAATATATTGTGGGAGAAACTTGTGAAGTAATAACCCAATATGCAATTCTAAATACTGAGCAGCTATAATTTTAGACTGAAATGCCATAAATATTTGCTTACCTGAATAAAATAGGCATAGTAAAATGGTGAACCATAGCATAAAGTATATATTTTTCATCAAAATGCTAAATGCCAAGAGAAACATGTTTTTATTAGAACTTCTTTTCAGAAGAGATTATCCAAGCTATAGAGACCTTGTAGGATTGCCATTGTGGTGAAAAATAGGAGCCAGCCACTTTGTACACCACCTTGAGCTGCTGTGCTACTGCGGGTTATAAATCAAATAAATGCACATGCTCTATGACTTTTCTAGACAAATACACCGGATCCATAAAAACAGCCTGGTTTATAAAGTTGTTTAGCAAATAATAATAAAACATCTTGATGTATACAGTATTACAATATATGGGCTCCTATTCCCCTTTCCAAATATACTGTGCCATGAGAAAACACGAGGGGACTAGAAATGGGAAAAAATGCCTAGGTCCAATGAAATTGCCCAAATAAGACAAGCCTCCTAGAGAGCTTTGCCGTATCATTAATGTTTCTGACACAAATTAGGTCCAAACTGAGCAGCAGAGTTCTTTGCTAGATCTGGCGATTAGTGTATCTCTCCTTTCTAAAATTCTAAGATCCAAGAAGGAATTTAGAACAAGCAATGACCATGCTGTACAATTTGAAGTATGGATATTGGCCAGGCAAGCTGGATTCTTTACATTAAACCATGTCCAAAGCGTACAGAGCTGTTGTATGAAACAGTTGGAAGACAACAGTTTTTCTACTGTTGGGAAGAATCCAGTTTACAGATCGGCTGCCAAAATTCCTTAAAAGTCTGCTAAATATCACCATCACATAAAGTAAATGCAGCTATCCCTGGAAACAAAACTATCAGAGCCGATGTGTAAAAATGTGGACAGCTCCGAGAAGCCAGCAAAGGGTTACAATTTTACTACCTCTTGGCTGCCATCCGTGGTTGGCTGGATTTTTGCATTTGAAGGAATCCTGCTCCCCTGCTAAATCAGTCAAGCTGCCCCCTTTGCCTCTTTAATAAGAAATTATGTACGTTGCTAAGGGCAGGGAGGAACACGCAGCATCCGGGCAGGAGGGAGGACACCGAAGCCAGTCTCCTTCCTCCTTCTACAGCCCGAAAACAGCAGTGGCTGGAAGAGGAGGAGGAAGAGGGAGCCGTGAGCGCAAGGGCTTCGCTGAGATGGGATAAGGGGATCAGAGGGAGGCGGCTCATGCGGTCCGTTACCTTCCTAGGCTGAGGTTCCGCCCAGAAATTTTCGAGACTGGCACTCGAAAGCCCGCCTTCCTCTCACGCTACCGTCTCTACCGCTTCCATTTCCAAATCCGGCGGAAAGGACGGAGGCGGAAGTGGAGTCACGGCCGGGCTGGATTTAGCCCCCGGAACAAGAATCCATGGATGCAATAGGACGACAAAACAAGAAACCACTTGGAAAAAAGTGTCCCTCCCTCCTCCATAAGCCTCCTCGCGCGGTTAGGCAAGCATGAGGAGGATGACAGGGCAAGAATAGAGCCCGTCTAGAAAGCCAAAAGGCTCCACGTCATGGAAGAAACTAGCCGAGCGAGTCTCCCTACAGCCCCAGCTGTCCATCGATCGCTCTTCCACCGTACTTTCTCGATCGAGCGGGTCCAGGCTCGGTTCCACGCGCGCTAGCGTCTCGTAACGTTTAGGTGCTGAATGGCAACGCTCGCGCTCTTGCGTGGCCGCAGTTAAACGGTTCTGGCGTTGAGCGCTGCATCCCTTCTCTTAAATTGGAAAGACTCGGAGTTACGGGCTTTTTTAAAACAAAAAAGAAAGCATAGTTTATTGAAGTGTCCCGGGTGAGAAATTATGACGTGTTATGGCTCTCCCCTTTTTTTTCCTGTCAGTGGTCGGAATCACTTTCTTCCTCAATATTAAAGCATTTTTTCCACTTATTTTCTGCTCCCTAAGGTTTGTACACCTAGGCAAACACCACAGCATATTTTTTCTATAATTCAGAAGATTAAACATAGTTTATCCAGTACACATATTGCAGTTATTGTTGGCTTGAGTAAAGATTGGGCCTGAAGATTTTGATCATTCCTGGTATCTACTTGTGGTTTCTAATAAATAAGGAGATATTCCATAAGGGCATTTAATTTGAGTTGTGACTCCCAGAATCTGATCTGATCTGATCTGAATGCTAAAATTCAGAAGCACAAATTAATTCCCATGTGGAAAAAGAATGCAGCTGGTAGCAGTGTTTGCAGTAGAGGCTTTTATCATTCATGGGTCCAAACATTTGTGCCTCTACTTGCAATTTTTCAAGATTTTTCTCTCAGAAAAAGCCATTAATATAGGAGACCAAGAGCTCTCTGAAAGCATAGACAATCCAGAGGAGCTCAAAAATCCTTTCTAATGCAGAGATTTTCCTTCCAAGCTCCAGTCCCTTTCTTTTTTGCTAACCTATTCTCACAGTGTTGTGGAAGGGGGGAAATAGGAGGAGGGACTTTGAGGTGTTTTGCCTTGAGTTCTTGAATGAAAGACAGATCATAAATGATAACTGTTGAAATAAGCTTGCATTATGGTGCAACCCAGGATAGAGTTAAGAGGTTAGTTCCTTCTTAGAAAACCAGAATAACAGTTTAACTGCATAGGTTCTTCGTGCTTTCCTCCTGTCCTGAAGATGGAAGGAAAATACACTGTAATATTTTGCTGCCCCATAAGGATCCCTTTATTGCACCTGAGAAGATGCTGTTAGAGTTGCTGTCCTCATAATAGTACTGAGCTGCTGCAAGCAGTGGCAGTGATGGAGAGAGTGTCTGTGTAATTTATGTAATTTGGGGGAAATTATCTGAGCTCTTGTTAATGCAGACAAAACTTCTGAGATGCCCTGCAGAGACAGTATGTTCCTTGTGCCAATCAGAATGCAGCAGGTACCAAGCCAGCTGCTCTCCTACCATGGGCAAATCCATTAGCCTGCCAAAGAGAGAATGACAAGGGCTCTAGCAACCCTGACATGCCAAAGATATCTTTGCAGAATGTAACAAGAGTATACAGGTGAAACTCGAAAAATTAGAATATTGTGCAAAAGTTCATTTATTTCAGTAATGCAACGTAAAAGGTGAACCTAATCTGTGAGATAGACTCATGCAAAGCAAGATAGTTCAAGCCTGGATGTGTCATAATTGAGATGATTATGGCTTACAGCTCATGAAAACCTCAAATCCATAATCTCAGAAAATTAGAATATTGTGAAAAGGTTCAATATTCTAGGCTCAAAGTGTCCCACTCTAATCAGCTAATTAAGCCAGAACACCTGCAAAGGATTCCTGAGCCTTTAAATGGTGTCAGTCTGGTTCAGTAGGAATCACAATCACGAAAAAGGCTGCTGACCTGACAATTGTGCAGAAAACCATCATTGACATCCTCCATAAGGAGGGAAAGCCTCAAAAGGTAATTGCAAAAGAAGTTGGATGCTGTAAAGTGCTGTATCAAAGCACATTAATAGAAAGTTATGTGGAAGGGAAAAGTGTGGAAGAAAAAGATGCACAAGCAGCAGGGATGACCACAGCCTGGAGAGGATTGTCAGGAAAAGGCCATTCAAAAGTGTTGGGGACTTTCACAAGGAGTGGACTGAGGCTGAAGTCAGTGCATCAAGAGCCACCACACACAGACGGATCCTGGACATGGGCTTCAAATGTCATATTACTCTTGTCAACCCGGCTCCTGAACAACAAACAATGTCAGCTAAAGAAAAACAGAAGTGACCTGTTGCTCAATGGTCCAAAGTCCTCTTTTCTCATGAGAGCAACTTTTGCATCTCATTTGGAAACCAAGGACCCAGAGTCTGGAGGAAGAATGGAGAGGCACACACTGCAAGATGCTTGAAGACCAGTGTGAAGTTTCCATAGTCTGTGTTGATTTGGGGAGCCATGTCATCTGCTGGTATTGGTCCACTGTGCATCATTAAGACCAGGGTCAATGCAGCCGTCTACCAGGAGATTTTGGAGCACTTCATGCTTCCTTCCGCAGACGAGCTTTATGGGGAAGCTGACTTAATTTTCCAGCAGGATGTGGCACCTGCCCACAGTGCTAAAAGCACCAAAACCTGGTTCAATGACTGTGGGATTACCTTGCTTGATTGGCCAGCAAACTCGCCTGACTTGAACCCCATAAAGAATCAATGGGGCATTGCCAAGAGAAAAATGAGAGACATGAGACCGAACAATGCAGAAGAGCTGAAGGCCACTATTGAAGCATCTTGGTCTTCCATAATACCTCAGCAGTGCCATAGGCTGATAGCTTCCATTCCACACCGCATTGAGGCAGTAATTGCTGCAAAAGTACTGAGTCCATATGCGTGCTTATACTTTTCAGAGGTCCGATATTTTTCTATGTACAATCCTTGTTTTATTGATTGCATGTAATATTCTAATTTTCTGAGATTGTGGATTTTGGGTTTTCATGAGCTGTAAGCCATAACCATCACAATTATAACAAATCATGGCTTGAACTATCTTGCTTTGCATGTAATGAGTCTCTCTCATATATTAGTTTCACTTTTTAAGTTGCATTACTGAAATAAATGAACTTCTAATTTTTTGAGTTTCACCCGTAGGTAGTCCTCCACTTACAACCACAATTGAGCCCAAAATTAATGTTGCAAAATGAGACAATTGTGAAATGAATTTTGCCTCATTTTATGGCATTGCTTGCCACAGTTAAGCGAGTTGCTGCAGTTGTTATGTTAGTAACATGGTTGCTAAGTGAATCTGACTTCCCCATTGACTTTGTAAAGTTGCAAAAGGGAGTTGCATGACCCTAGGATGCTGCAATGGTCGTAAACATGAGTCAGTTGCCAAGCATCTGAATTTTGATCACATGTCCACAGGGATGCTGCAATGATCATAAGTGAAACAAACAGTCCTATGTTACTTTTTTTTTTTTTGGATAAATTTTTTTTTTTTTTAATAACAAACATAAGCATACATAACAACATTAACATAAACATAACACAAAAAACATAAAAATATCCTTCTTCATAAGTTTACATACCGTGCATCGATTAGTTTACCACTTTTTTGTGTGCATCCATTTCCCAGTCACTAGTATAATTATATTACATAATAGCTCATATTATCAATCAATAATTGTATAACCTAATATCATCACTAAAAAAAAAAATCATTTATAATTTTGTTAATTCATATTTTAACGAGATAACTATAATTTGCTTAATTTATTTTACAATAAATCATAAGATCATACCAAATCAACCTTGATAATGTTTTATAAAGATAATATCAAAAAGAAAAAAAAATTTTTTTTATGCTAAATCAAATATTCTATCATTATGTTTTATTATCTAACCATTGATAAAAAAGATCCCAAACTTCATAAAATTGTTTATCTTCTTGTTCTCTGATTTCAAATGTCAATTTACTCATTTCAGCACAGTCCAATATTTTCTTAATAATTTCTTCTTCTGATGGAGTTTTCTCACTTTTCCAGTTCTTAGCAAATACAATCCTAGCCACTGTCAATACATTTACAATCAAATACTTCAAATTTTTATTATATATATCAGGTAAGATTCCCAATAAAAAAATCTCTGGTTTCAAGTCTATATGTGTCTTTATCATTTTTTCCAACCATATGCGGATTTTAGTCCAATATTTTCTAGCGTCCTCACAAGTCCACCACATATGGTAGTATGAGCCAGGTATCTGATGACATTTCCAACATTTTTCAGATTTATTCTTAAACATTCTTGCAATTCTTGTCGGGGGGAAATGCCACCTGTAAAACATCTTATACAAGTTTTCTTTATAAGCTGTTGACATTGTCATTTTATAATTTTGAGACCACAATTTTTCCCATTTCTCCAAATCAATCCCATATCCAAAATTCTTCCCCCAAACAATCATCGTTTCTTTAACTTGTTCCTCCTCTAATAAAATTTCCAACAAATAAGTATATAATTTTTTAATCATTTTTTCATCAGTACCTGTCAAGATCCTGTCTAAATCAGTCAATTTATCATAAAATCCCTCCGCTTTAGAATCTATAAGATACCTTGAATGTATTTGCGCATATGAAAACCAATTCATCTTTATGCCTTGTTCTTCTAGTTTTTGCATTGTTTTAAGTTCACTCTTTTCATCCAATATTTCCCCATATCTAACTGTTTGTTCTTTCTCATATATTATAGGATAAGAAAAGGCTTCAATAGTTGATAACCAGACTGGGATTTTCAAATAACATTTTCTCTTAATTTTCTCCCAATTCAACCATAAAGACTCCCTTATGTAATGCCTTCTAAAATAGCCCTGCGATTTAGTTCCCTTATACCACAAAAAAGCATGCCATCCCAGTAATAAATCATGCCCCTCTAGTGTCAACAATCTAGTCTTTTTTAATGTTATCCAATCCTTAACCCACATTAAATTTGCCGCTTGGTAATACAACTCCCAATTCGGAAGGCCAAAACCTCCTCTAATTCTAGCATCTTGCAGAAGTTTTAATTTTATTCTGGCTTTGTTACCTTGCCATATAAACTTCAACACAATTTTATTTAAATCTTCAAAGTAGTCTTTACCAAGCCTAATTGGTATGGTTTGGAATAAATATAAAATTCTGGGTAAAATATTCATCTTGATTGTTGAGATTCTACCTATCAATGACAGTTGTAGATTTTCCCATTTTTTCAAGCCACAGTTAAGCGAGTTGCTGCAGTTGTTATGTTAGTAACATGGTTGCTAAGTGAATCTGACTTCCCCATTGACTTTGTAAAGTTGCAAAAGGGAGTTGCATGACCCTAGGATGCTGCAATGGTCATAAACATGAGTCAGTTGCCAAGCATCTGAATTTTGATCACATGTCCACAGGGATGCTGCAATGATCGATCATAAGTGAAACAAACAGTCCTATGTTACTTTTTTTCAGTGCTGTTGTAACGTTGAAAAGTCACTAAATGAACTGCTGTAAGTCAAAGACTACCTGTATATATTTGCCAGCTGTGTTCTTCCCTGGATCTTGAGGCTCTGTGCTCAGTCACTTATGCCCTAGTCATCTCCCGGTTGGATTACAGCAATGCTCTACATGGGGCTACCCTTAAAGAGTATTTGAAAGCTAGAGCTGGTACAGAATGCAGTACTACAGAATGTTCTGAGGCCCCCTAGAGTGGTATGTATAGCACTACTCTCACATAAACTGCATTGATTTGCCAGTTTGCTTCTAGATCCAATTCAAGGTGTTAGATTTCACCTGTCATGGCATGGGACCAGGTTATCTGAGGCACCATCTTATTTCATTGGGACAACAAGCAAAAGAGGTTTTGTGTTGGTATTTTCAAGTAAAAAAATAGTCAAAGTCTGCTCATTAACATGGCTGATATAGCATACTAGCTAATTATCTAGAGCAGGGGTGTTAAACTGGATTTCTTTGAGGGTCAGTCAGCATTGTAGTTCTCCTCTGACGGTGGAGGAGTGGCAGGGGGCAGGACAGATGTCTCCTGCAGCACCCTGTTGGCCGAAAACGGGCCGCTGGGCCCCATTTTCAGGTTGCTTTTTGGACATTTTCTAGCCAATTTTTCCAGCTGTTTGGGCCTGGTTTGGGGCCCATTTTCAGTCCATTTGGGGCCTGTTTTTCAGCTTGTTTTTCAGCCCTTTTTCGGCCCAGTTTTGGCTGGCAGAGTGCTGCAGGAGGCCATGCAGGGTGAAAACATGGCGCGGGGTGTCACACACAGCCTGTTTTAGCTGAGAGGCACTGCAGGCCAGTCCTTTGATATTTCCAGGCCAGCCACACAGGCCAGATTTAAGCAACCCATGGGCCAAATCAGGCCCGCAGGCCTTGAGTTTGACACCCCTGATCTAGGGGGCAGAATACTACATTTTCCACCATAAACAAGATGTTTGAGTGGTGTCTTGGGATCTTGTCTTAAATAAGAAAAACTAGTTTTTCCAGGAACTGGCATAAAATAATTTAAATTTTAGACTAGAAACAATTATTCTGCTAATGCCAATAACATATGTTCAAGAGAGAATATTAGTTTGCCAGAATGTCCTGAAGCTAATGTAAATTTTAACTGAAAAGAAACAGGAATATTATGTAAATGTCATAAATAATTTCTGTGAACTGTTGCTCTGAGCTATAGAGAGATTTGAAAACGTTGATCTCTTTAAAAATATAAAATTGTGTTGAGGAACTGACTTTTTCAGTACAGTATGCATTTAAATTGGATGACTGGACTGAATTGTTAAGGTGATCTTAGAGGTATGATTATCATTATATTTAGAAACATGAATATATTTGGGCTGAATAATAGAGATAAATAGAATAAAATACTTTGTATGGCCAAGTGTGAGTAGACATACAAGGAATTTGTTCCCTAACTCACATTGCACACTTCAAAATATTTTAAAACGCAAATTTTAATATATATTTTTCATGATATTGTTAGATCTTCAGGATAATAAAGATGGAAATTTATGTAATGCCTGAAGCATCTTCCCTTTTTACCATTAGAGGTATTAAAAAACGTGTGATGGAGAAAAAGAATGGAGCTCTAAAGCTGAATGCTTCTCTTGCATTTAAAATCAAAACCAAGATAATTAGTAAGTGCTAATTAAATTATAAGTAATCAAACTCATGCTTGCAAAAATAAAATGTTTGAATTTCTGCAATATCTGTATATAGTTACGAAAAATATTTAGGCAAAATAAACTAAAAACAACAAGATTGAGAGCTAATGGAATGTTGGACCTATTACATTGTCTTGATTATGTGCCAACAAGTCACTCTTGCTCTTCAAGTCTTCCATCAGTGCTCCCTTTGCCACCATAATTGAGTCTACCCAGTACCACCTTGCTTCTGATTTCCCTTTTTTCCAACTTCTCCAAAGAGTGAGATATTTATACAATTTGTCCAAATTATAGTAATGTGAGTCATTTTAATCAATTCAATCAGAATGGAGCTGGAAGGGACCTTGGACGTCTTCTAGTCCAACCCCATCTCAAGCAGGAGACCCTACACCATTTCAGATAGGTGGCTGTCCAGTCTTTTCTTAAAAACCACTAGTGATGAAGCACTTACAACATCTACAACCTACAAGAGCAAACTATTCCACTGATTAACTGCTCTCACTGTTAAGAAATTTCTCCTTAATTCCAGTTTGCTTCTTTCCTTAATTAGTTTCCATCCATTGTTTCTTGTCTTGCCTTCTGGTGCTTTGGAAAATAAGTTGACTCCCTACCTTTGTGGCAGCCAAATTGTGGAATATTGCTATCATGTCGCCATTAGCCCTTCTTTTGTCTAGACTAGCCATACCTAATTTCTGCAACTGTTCTTCATATGGGCCTTTAACCATCTTAGTTTTTCTCCTTTACACTTTTTCCAAAGTCTTGGCATCTTTTTCGTAATATGACCAAAGCTGGATGCAGTATCCAGATATCATCTTACTAATGGTTTATAAAGCAGTACTAATACATCACGTGATTTTGATTCTATGCCTCTGTTTGTACAACCAATGATTGTTTTTGGAAATTCATGCTGGCTGAGGAATGAGATGAGCCATGACGGAGGCTTCCCTCCTCCTCCTCCTCCTCCTCCTCTTCCCTCCTCTTCTTCCTCCTCCGCCATTGTGTGCTTTGGTTGAGCCCAGCTGTTTGCTTGAGGAGGGTCTCCCCGCTCGTGTGCACCCTCCCAGCCTCATCACAGCCGGTCAGGGGATCATGAGAGGAGAAGGAGGCAGGAGGAGGAAGAGAAGGAGGGAAGCCTCTGCTGCAGCTCACGGTCATTCCTCAGCCAGCACGGATTTCCAAAAACTTGCCAAGAAGAAAGAAAAGGAGTGGCAAAGAGCCCCAAGGAAAGCTCACTGGGTTGGCCCAGCCTTGGCTTTCCAAGAGAGAGAAGAGAGATACAGAGATACAGAGATACACACACATACAGAGAGAGAGAGAGAAAGACATAGAGAGAGAGATACAGAGAGGGAGAGGGGGTGGGAGAGAGACATAAAGAGATATACAGAGAGAGAGAGAGAGGTAGGCTGTAGCTGGTTCTCACCAGTTCAAGCAAACCAGTTGTTAAGATTCTGCGCAGTTCGGCGAACCAGCAAATCTGCTGGCTGGGCCCACCCCTGCTCTTATTTTCATATACTAACTAGAGGATTACCCTGTCAGTGTTAATCAGTTGCTTCACAAACAGTGTTTTGATTGGTGCCAGGTCTCTACAGTCTCAGGCAAAGAAGGGCTATATCCCTCAAATTGTTCTTTAAAATACAGAGTTTCCCGGCATTCCTTTAGGCATTCCTCCAACATGCAAATTGTGGTTACTCATCTTAAAATGAACCCTCTTTATCTGGAGCTTCAAAATTTACTCTTTGCTGGGAAGGTCTGTAGCTAAAAGTCAGTCTACATTTAGTGCACATCTGACTTTGGAGATATTTCTTCATAACTAAATAAAAGTTGTATTTCTGTGCAGTTCACACCCCTTACTTGCTGAATCTGGATGTTACAAAGCAAAACCCACATTTAATTAACCCCCCTGCTCCATTTTGGCTGGCAGAGTGCTGCAGGAGGCTGAGTGCTGTCACACATCCCTGGCCACACCCCTAGCCTTGCCCACCCAGCCACGCCCACCCATCCAGTCATTAGGGCAGAGAACCGGTTGTTAAAAATTTGAAGCTCACTACTGGATATAGAGAGAGGGGAAGATAGGGAAACAAGGAGAGAGAGATACAGAGATACAGAGGGGGGGAGGAGAAAGAAGGGAAGAGGGAGACATAAAGAGAGACACAGAGAGTGGGAGAGAGCGCTCTTTCTACCTTCTTCAAATCCTACTTTAACTTCTATAGAGAGTTATAAGAAAATCATTGCCTGCACAATTCTAATCTTCATCCAAATATCTTTTCTAAGTCGTTTATAATTATTATATCAAATGCTACTATGCAGTATATTTCTTGATTTTGGTCCCCTTACTGTTGATAGTTGAACTTAAAATGCATAATCTTTTAAAAGGCTCACTTCAATGTCAAATCAAATCAAATCTTTATTATAGTCATAGACCAGCATATCACTTCAATATCTTCATTTCCAGTTCTAAGGTTGGTTGCTGAACTTGTCATTAGTTTGTACCAAATGTAGTCCAATATTTTTATTGTACTCTGTGTCTTTCAAAATTAGAAATCTTTCAACTATTAGAATAGTGACATCAGCATAGCACATAATTGATTTTTCTTACCCCAGTTTTAAAACCACACTCATCTTCTTCCAATCTAATTTCCCTCAATATATATTCATCATTTAAGTTGAATCAATAAATATACAGCCTTATCCCATTCCTTTGTTGATTTGCAACCAGTCTGTTTCACCATAGATGGTATCAGAAATGGTATTTGACCAGTTCGGCCCAGTTCTGGCAAGTCGGAAGGAGCGATGAGCAGCAGAGACCAAACTGGTTCTCTCTGCCTCTTTGCTGTTGGGCCCACCCACCTGCCTGGGCTCCCATACTCACTTTTATCTGCTGAATTTAAAGTGCAGCTGCTTTGTGTGGCGCAGAATAGTCATGTAGGATCGTGCAGACTTTCAGGAGGTGAGTTAGAATGCCTCTGCACTTGTGCAAAGTACATGTTTGTGTGTGCATGCGCTCAAAGTGTGCCCACCAAGCCTACCCACCAAAACAGTGGCAACAATATTTGAATCCCACCACTGGATGGTATCTATGCACTTGTATCCTTTAGTGCAGAAGTGGTCTGCGAGAAAATTTTGGTAGGAGAGTGAAGAAATGCTGACTGGGATGTGAGTTGTCCCTGAGAATTTTCCTCACTCTTCCAAGGCAAAGAGCCTTAGCAAGGTCATCTAATGGTATCAGGGAACAGCCCACAAAGTTTTGTGCTGTACTCACCACCCTTTGTAATGTCTTTCTATCCGCGGCTGTCAAGCCAGCATGCCACACCATAATGCAACATTTGAGGACACTTTCTATTGTGGACCGGTAAAAGGAGGTCATCAGTCATTGTTCCACTTTATTCTTTCGCAAGACCCTAAGGAAATGGAGTCTCTGTTGGGCCTTTCTGGCCACCTGGGTTGTGTTGATTTTCCAAGTAAGATCTTCACTGAGGTAGACTCCCAGGTATTTAAAGGAGGAAATTCTCTCCACACAGCCCTCCTCGATGTAAAGTGGGGCGGGTTCCTCTCTCTTCTTCCAGAAGTCTAACACCATCTCCTTTGTCTTGCCGATGTTCAAGTGTCAGTTGTTTTCTAGGCACCATGAGGATAATTTTTGAACCTCCCCACTGTATGCTGTTTTGTCTCCACCTGTAATGAGACAATACACAATCATGTGTGTAGAGTGAGAACAGGTAGGGACTGAGCACACAGCCCTGTGGGGAGCCAGTGCTAAGCTTCATGGAGGTGGATGTGACAGTCCCAGCACACACTGTTTGTGGTTGGTCCCTCAGAAAATCTTTGATCCAGTCGCACATGGAAGAGAGAAAATCCAAGTCAGTCAGCTTTTCGATAAGGATGCTTGGTGGGATAGTATTGAAGGCCAAGCTGTAGTCAGTGAAAAGCATCCTGACATAGTTTCCGGGTTTCTCCAGATGGCTTGCTACAGGATGTAAGGCAGTAGCTATGGCATCATCTGTCGACCTGTTCCCCCTGTAGGCAAACTGATGTTTGTCAAAGTCTGGTGGAAGGGATGTCCTAAGGCGTTGGAGAACCAGTTGTTAGGAATGTAAGTCACCTATTAGTTGGGTTGGAAAATATATAAACCAGGATAGACATTTTAATACTGTCTCTTTAAGAGAATGCTAAAACTGTAATTGGGTGTGGTTCCTCAAATGGCCATAAGATGGAGCCAGAAACCTGGATTGTTTAGTTCCTGTTCTGTTGTTCTGGAGAGTATTGCATTTCCTTATTGACTGTGACTGATCATAGTTCTTCTTGGATTTGATGTAAGCCTGTTACTGAACTGTTTTTGATACTGGACTTTGTTATTGGATTATCCCTGGACTGAAAACTGACTGCTTTAACTGTGAATGACTTGGACTGCTTGTCTGCATTTTGTTTAAACGTTTATTGGAAGTAAAAAACTACATTTTACTATACAGTGTATCTGTGTGCTAGTTGTGTGTTATTCTTCACTACTCTCACTACGTTTCCCTGGTCGCACTCATTCTCCTACCTCAACACCAGTCTTTCAAAGCATTTAATCACTACTGATGTTAGGTGCAAAGTGCAAGGAGCAGCACAGCCCTCACTGGCTGGAACGAGGTAATAGTGCTGTTGTGGCAAGGGGGAGGGGGATGGCAGCCACACCCACAGAACCGGTGGTAAAAAAAATTGAATCCCACTACTGAATATGACAGTATAGTAAGTTTAGAAAAAAATATGATTATGTCATTATTATTCAAACTACTTCTGAGAATTTATGGACCAGAGATAGTAACAGTATGAACATGCCCTTATTTTTTCTTTTCATTTTATTCAGGCAACTCCTCACTTTTTAAAAATTCTTTGAAACGTTATAATAAGGCATTGGCCATAGCCCTTAGTACAGAAAAAGAAAATTCTCAGCGGCTGAAAAATGAAAAGTTGTTATTACAGAAAGATTCAGATGGGCTGAACTTGCAGAATATCTTACTTCACCGAAAGCTAAGTTACCTGGTACATTCTAAAAAGTAAATGGTGGGACCTAATATTTGATACTTAGGAAAATACAAATAACAGAAAATGTCCAATTATTCCTTCCTATTAATAGAACAATTTATATCAGTAAAATGTTAAGGGGGCACTAATTTTTCTTTGCAATTCCTTGAATAACCTCAGAATCTGATCGGTTGGATTTATTTAATTATTAGAATTATATTCTGTCTTTTGTATAGAAGCTGAAAGTTACGTACATTGTATTCATTCTTCAAGATAGGTTATGTCAGGGATACAACAAAGCAAGAATTATAGGAAAGCTATTTAATTGTTTTAGGTTGTAATTACAGAATTTTCAAAGCCTTCCAGAATTTCCCTTTATCTTCTCTTATATCAAATAGAATCAGAGGATGGTTACTTTGAGTTTCTTTCTCTTTCCCCTGAACTATGTTATCTCTTTTTTTCCCTGCCTCAAAATCACCAGTGAACTTCTATGGCTAAAGGTGGATTAAGGTCTCCTTTTCTTAACCCAACATCTTAACTCTACACCGAGCTGGCTGTCTCTGATTGAGAGCTCCTGCAGAGAAGGAAATGATGAAAATTTCCTACTAAATAATTGGAGATCAAACCCACAATGAATAATTTCAGTCCAAAGAAAAATAATACCTAGATATTTATAAAATAAATATCCCTATCTCTGTTTCTAGAATACATGGAAATGTGACAATATCTATTTGCCTTTATCCTGCTTGTAAGCATGCATAGCTATTAGCAGTGTGCAAAATAATCCATTTAATCAATTTCTAATTTCACCAACCAGCATTTCCAAAAAGGAATGCCTCTCTCTTTCTTGTCTAGAAAATAGGAACTTCTGTCTATTTTTTAACTTGTTATAGTTCCCTTATTGTGCACTGCACTTTGGAATTCAATTAACTGGTAAATATTAATCTTATACGAAATACTGAATTACATAAGAAATTGATTTCTGTCCATACCATCTGATGATGTCCATGTATCATTTTGGTTGTTGTTTTAGCTTTTGTGTCAGGGGAAATTCAAATGAGTAAATTAATAATTTTGGATTTTCTTATTTTTATTACCTCTTTCCTAGATTTCTAAAATAATCATTTAGGGAGTCTGCTTAGATAAAATCTTATGCTCATAGTCCAATAATCGAGACACTATGAGATTTATTAGAAATTAGAAATTAATCGAGACACTATGAGATTTATTAGAAATTTGCTGTAATGACAAAATGCCAAATATGTTGTACCATGGCAGATTCATCAATTGAATCTTTCATATATCATTGGCAGATCCAACATTATATAAGTCATTAGCAGACTGATAGCACTATCCCTCACCATGTTATTAAAACTTTATGTTGCCATGTCTCCTTCTATACTATCTGGTTTGAATGGATCTATATCCATTCAAATTGGAAAGGGGAAATTGGACGAAATGTTTCCCAAGGGTTTGGTTCAACACTAGCTTTTTGCATCATGTGTACAATTTTTATGGTGTTTTTTAAAATCCCATTCTGAACTCACATTGGACATGGCAGACATTTTGCTAATGTAGCTTTAGTCTCAGAATAATGTGAATATAGACTTACTATGCTTCCCTAGATCAAATATGTTTCAACACTAACCTCTTTCTTTGTCTTAACATTAACATTTTTAAAAAAATCTAAAAAGAAAAATCTTTTTTTCTTACTTACTTTGGTTGTATAAATAATAACGTATTATATTTATCTATTTGTTTGTTTTTTTATTAATACACAGAACAAAACTCTAAAAGAAATTCAAGCCTTCATGAATAATAATATTATAACTGCAATTGAATTAAGCACCTTCTCTGAGGTATGTGCCAGCTGTATGACTATTATATCACAGACCTAAGCAGGATCACTATTACATCTATGTTTGTAACTCATCATTACAAATCTTAATTTTAATTTTTTTTCAGATATTTTCAGACTTTATTCTGAGATATCATGAAAATACAAGAAAAATGTAGTGAATAAAAAATTACCAGCATTCTATTCCCCTGAAATACGTATATAGACATCAGTTCAGATCTACATATATTATTTATTATTTATTTAAATTCATTGATTCTCCATCTCTAATGGACTTGGACAGTGCACAAAAATAAAAGAGACTTAAAAACAACAGAAGCAGACCATATTAATGTGCTCTAGTAATAAAATCCACATAACAAAACAAAGGCCATTAAACAAATAACAAACATCAACCCCATGCCTGGTATTGAAGCCAGGTTTTCAAAGCTATCCAGAACTCTAGGAGAGATGTTGCCATCATTTTCCTGGTGGGTACAGTAGTGCAAAACAGTATGTTTTAATATAAAATTATTTATAAAATAATGTATATGAATTAAATATTTTAATACTTCAAAATGAAGTTTCTGTTGTAAGTGTACAATGTGTACACATGATTTTTATTTTGATCTGTGTTTTTGTAAAATAAATATTTTTATAAATAAGCACTGTGATATGAGCATGTTGTGCACTTTATATTTCCTAGTCCAGGGTTCACCATCCCCTGGGCCATGGCCCACTACTGGTGTGTGGCCTATTCATAACTGGGCTACAGGTGACGCAGACACACAGTAAATGGTGGGCTGGTGCATGTGCATGCATGCAGTTTGACTCACATGAGCAGTGGGCCCGCATGCATGCACATGCACGCACAGCTCAACTTGCAATCAAGATGAGTGTGCATGTGCACCAGGCTGCTGTTCATACAAGTCAAGCTACACATGTGTGTCAGCCCGTTGCTTGTGTGGTCCCATTCCTCTCTTCCCCGCCAGCCAGGTCCCACCTTCCTATACAGTAGAATACCCTTATGAAACAGACTTGAACAGGGATCCCCAAACCCTGTTCCAGCACTGGTCCATGGCATGCCAGAAACTAGGCTGGGCAAACAAGCAAAGCTCCATCCATGGGATGCAGGCAGCACACGAAAGCACGACCGGAAGGATCCATGTAAAAACGTCTCTCCAAGGGACCTGTCCCTGCTGCCCAAAAGGTTGGGGGCTGTTGTCCCAGCCAACAGCTGCAAACATTTGAACCTTATACAATAACAATAGCATTTAGACTTACATATCACTCCATAGTGCTTTACAGCCCTCTCTAAGCTGTTTACAATGTCATCATGTTACCCCCAACAATCTGGGTCCTCATTTTAGCAACCTCAGATGGATGGAAGGCTAAATCAACCTTGAGCACATTAGAATCAAATTTCAGACTGTAGGCAGAGAAAGCCTGCAATACTACATTCTAACAACTGCACCAACAGGGCTTATATTTAGCAACTGCAATTGATTCTGGTGAAATGGTCGCTAAATGACATGGTCACTAAGCAAAACATACAACTGAGAAAGATGCTCCAAAGTTGTGAATGTTTGTTGTGAATCTATGGCTAAATGGAAAAATGTGGCACTTTTAGGAATTGACTCATTTAAGTTAATGCAACTTTTAAAATAACTGCAAATTCTTGTTTCAAACTGCTTGAGTTTTTTAATGAAAAAATGATTTTTTCATTAAAAATAACTGAAAAATAAAGTAATGAATACCAGAGAGATAATGTGCCAGCAGAATATCCAGAGTACTTCTTCATAATAATTTTTAAAGTATGCATGTCCTAATGAATATTTCTGCAAAGGTCTACAAGTCAGTCAAATATTGCATTGTGATTAGTACTGAAAGAAGATTTCATTTGTATAATAGCAATATAAAACCAATGTTATAAATATTAAGATAAAACTTGTACATTTTAAAGTTTTCTTGATTTTGCTTTTCAGAAAAGCATATATGAAACAAATCTCTAATAGTACCTCTCTAGATTATGCATCATCTGCAGATGAATATGAAAGTCAGTCAAAGGACATAATAATCTTTTTCCAATCCATGGATATATAAGTGAAAGAAAGAAACAAATGTGCATTTCAACTATTCACCCTATTTTAAACAATTTTGGTACCAAAAGAGATAGTAATTGTATATTGCATCTTTGCACAGCCAGAGTTTCAATAATGATATCAGTAATCAGAGAGACCCAAATGGTGTTTTACATATTAAATTGACTTCCCAACCTAGCAGTAAGAAGATTTAATAAAAAGTCAAAAATCAGAGGAAACTATATATGATACTGATATGGAATTAACTGCAAGTGGATTTTGGGAAATAGTTATGTTGAAAGGTGTCAAAATACCTTTTCTTCGAGGATTCGATTTTCCCGCTGGGAGAGCTCCGGTGCAAGGATACGGACAACTGCTTGAAAGCTGGATATTTTTATTTTTCAGGAAGGTGGGGGACAGCGAGAAGTCTGCGTTCCTGGGCTAGCTAGATTCTTAAGGTAAGTCCCTGGTTTTTTATACCCTTTTCTCCCTTTGTGAGTTGATTTCATGTGAATGTTTGTATTTGTGCTTAATGTTTCAAATCCTGTTTGTCTTTATTCCTGCCGGAGGGCAAACTCCACGGGGTGGTTAGATTGTATTATCGGTTTTTCCTAATCTCTTTAGCTTTATAATGTTTTTTTCATATTTGTCTTGTGGCAATCTCCTGTCTGTCTCTTTTGTAATTTATATATATATATTGTGTCGTATCGGCCGATACGAACAAAAGACGCGAGGCAGTGACTTGAGTTCAGCTCATTTATTAAGGAAAAACACAAGTGAGTGGGGCTGGGTGAAGCCGCGGCTTATATGGATCTGGTGCCAGGCGCTGCGGCCAATGACAGCCGTTCGGATCGCCCGCGATCGGCTCGGCCAATCGCGGTCGATTCCGAACGGCCAATCAGTGCCGCGCGCTCGACCAATCCGGTGGCTGCGCGCTTGGCCAATCCGGGTTGCCGGATTTCAAGAATGTAAATGTCCATACAGAACACCCCTCCCCTCTTGGTTCGGTCCTACGTAACGTAGTCCCGTAAGTAGGCGGGGCTCCGTACTTGCCGACTGGACCTGCGCAGATTAGTTGTTTCTTGGCTGTCGGCTGGTTCGGTTGGGATCCTTGTTGCTCTCCGCCTCGTCGATGGAAATGCCTGGAAGGGTGAGTCGGGCCTCTCGCCGTAGCTCCCTCCTGGTCTACCCGGGCTGGTTGAGCTGCTGGCTTCGCTGCTCCCGCTCGGGCTTCCCGGGCTGGTTGAGCTGGCTTGGCTGCTCCCGCTTGGGCTTCCCGGGCTGGTCGAGCTGGCTCGGCTGCTCCTTCCAGGCGAGGCTTCGAGTGGGTTGCTCTCTGGTGCTTCGGTAGGTGAGTACTGCTGCTTCCTTTTTGGGTGGGTTTGTCTGTTTTGTTCTTTGGGGCTTTCCCTCCCCTCTTGGTTGGTGTCTTGGCGGTTCCTCTCTGTTTCTGGTGTTTGCGTGTCGGTTGTATTTCCCGCGGTGGTTCTCGACCTTAACTGGTCGATGTGCCGTTTCCATGCTCGCCCGTCGTTTGTTAGTAGCTGGTACGAGCGGGGACCCATTACCTGGGTTATCGTTGCCGGTATTCAGAGTGGGTCCCCAGTGAGGTTTTTTGCATAGACCGCGTCTCCAGGTGCGAATGTCCGGTGCTTGCTGGTGGAGTCGGGGGGCTTCTCTGGGTTGTATGTGGGGTGCAGGCGGTCGAGTGGTGATCGCAGCTTTCTTCCCATCAGCAGCTCCGCTGGGCTCTTGTTTGTTGTTGTGTTCGGGGTTATGTGCTGTATGAGTAGCATTCTGTTGATCTTGTCCTGTATGTCCCCGGTTTCGATTTTTGGAATGGTCCTTTTCGTGAATTGGACCATTTTCTCCGCCCTTCCGTTCGCCGCCGGGTGAGCTGGTGCTGTCAACGCGTGTCGGATCCCCCGTTCTGCTAGGAATCTTTCGAAGGGTAGTGCGGTGAACTCGGGGCCGTTGTCTGATACGATGACATCTGGGAGGCCGTGGGTTGCGAATAGCTTGCTGAGCTCCTTGATGACGGCTTCTGTGGTGGTTGTTCTCATGTTGCTTACCTCCAGCCAGTTGGAGTAAGCGTCTACCGTCACCAGGAAGGTGTGTCCTCTGGTGGGTCCCGCGAAATCTATGTGAATCCGGGACCATGGCCCTCTGGGGGTTTCCCATTCTAGGACCGGGGCGGCGGGGGGGCTTGGTCTGGATTCTTGGCACTGCTTGCAGGATGCCACCCAGGCTTCAATCTCTTTGTCCATCCCTGGCCACCAGGCATGACTTCTGGCCAGGGCTTTTGTCCTAACGATGCCAGGGTGTCCCTCGTGCAGCATGTCCAGGACCTTTTTCTGCAGTTTCTCCAGGATTATGACTCTATCCCCCCACAGTAAACAACCCTTTTGTGTGAAGGGTTCTGTTTGGCGGTTCCGGAAAGCTCTGAATTGCTCATCCTCGTCCCTTTCTGGCCACCCTTTTTCCACCCATCTTAGCACCTGCGCCAGACGTTTGTCTTTATTTGTTGCCAGGGCAATGTCTGACGCGGTTAGTGGGAGGTTGGGTAAAGTCTCTATGCTCAGGGTGGATGTGGTGGGTGCTGGGTCAGCGTCCAGGGTGGGAAACGGCGTGCGGCTCAATGCATCTGCGTGTGGGATTGACTTACCGGGGCGATGGTCCAGCCGGTAATTGTAGGCGGCGAGGAATTCGGACCACCTCGTCATCCTCGGGGATAGGATGTTTGGGGTGGCCCTGTCCCCCCGCCAGTATTCCGAGCAGCAGTTTGTGGTCTGTGATGATGGAGAAAGTCCTGCCGTAAAGGTATTCGTGGAACTTCTTTACAGCTGCGACGATTGCCAGGGCCTCTTTATCCAGCTGGCTGTAATTCCTTTCCGGTTTTGAGAGAGTCCTTGAAAAGAAGGCGATGGGTGCTTCTTTTCCGTCAGCGAGGGTGTGGCTGAGGACGGCTCCGACGCCGAGGGGGGATGCGTCGCATGTTACCGTGAGGGGTAGTGTCTCGCTGTATTGGATGAGAACAGCGTCCGATGTGAGCAGGTCTTTTGTTTTGTTGAATGCGTCTTCTTCTTGCCTTCCCCAAGTCCAGGTGGCTGCCTTGTCGAGCAGCCTATGCAACGGTTCCGCCGCGGTTGCCTTTTGGAGCAGGAAAACATTATAGAAGTTAATCAACCCCAGGAACGCTTGTAATTCGGTTTTGTTTCAGGGCCTTGGGGCTTCCTTGATGGCTTTGATTTTCCCCTCTGTTGGGTGGATTCTGTGCTGGTCTAGGAGGTACCCTAGGAATTCGACTCTTGCTGTGCGCAGTTGGCATTTCTCTCTCTTGACTTTTAGCCCTGCGTCTTTGAACCTTTGCAGTACCTCCCTCAGGCGGCTTTCCAATTGCTTTTGGTCGGCCGCTGATACCAGCACGTCATCAAAATAGGGCACTACCCCTTTTATGCCCTGGAGAAGCCTCTCCATTAAACTTTGGAACACCCCCGGGGCTACGCTGACTCCGAACTGGAGTCTCTTGCAGCGAAATGCCCCGTGGTGGGTGACTATCGTCTGCGCTTCTGCAGTTTCCTCGTCGACCGGCAGTTGCTGGTAAGCTTGAGCCAGGTCGAGTTTGGCGAAAACCTTGCCCCCCCCCCCCAGTGAGTGTAGGAGGTGCTGCACTACTGGGACGGGGTAGGCGCTTTGTTGCAGCGCACGATTGAGGGTGGCCTTATAGTCCCCACAGATTCTCACTGAGCCATCTGGTTTTACTGGGGTGACTATAGGGGTCTCCCATCTGGCATGGTCCGTTGGTTCGAGTACTCCCTGTTCGATGAGCTTATTTAATTGCTCGTCGATTTTGGGCCTGAGCGCAAAGGGTACTCGCCGGGGCTTGAGGCGGATTGGGGCAATGGCGGGGTCTAGGCTGAAGGTTATTGGGGGCCCTCGGTACTTGCCTAGGCTGCCGTCGAAGACCTCTTGGAAATCCCGCGCGAGCTGCTCCTCCCAGTCTGTCTCGGCGACGTGGTTGGTGCCGGTCACCTCTATTCCTAATGGCGCGAACCATTGGAGTCCCAGGAGGCTGGGGCGGTCCTTCTCAACGACGGTCAGGGGGAGTATTTCGGTGTGCCCTTTAAACGTGACTTTGAAATGTCCGATTCCTACCACGGGGATGCGGTTTCCCTGGTAGTCCTTGAGGATGAGTTTCTGGCTTTCCAGCTCGCGCCGCTGTATGGTGGGCACTAGACGCTTGATTTCCCGCCAGGCGACCATGGATAGGTAGGACCCGGAGTCCACTTCCATCTTGCAGGGGCGGTCTTCAATGGCCACCTCCACGTGGACCTTTCGGCCATCCCAGTTGGACGAATGGCCGATGATGACCGTCTGGTGCGTTTCCTCGCGTTGGCGGGTCTCGTTGAAACGTCGGCTCCTTGCTTCCCGGCTCCATCGGCTCTCGGGGTTTCGGTCTCGGTTCCTCGGGGGGGTGCTGTCACGTCTTCGCAGGCTGCAGTCTCGGCGCCGGGGGCTGTAGTTTCGTTTGAACTGGCAAACTTTGGCGATGTGGCCCCGCTTGTCGCAATGCCGGCATATCGCATCGAAGAACCGGCATTCCGACCGCGGGTGCTCGCCGCCGCACCCGGCGCATTGGAATCTCATTTTGTGGCTCCACTGCTCGCGTCGGTCGCGCTCCACCTGCAGCCGGTGGATGTCTTCCTCGTCGTCCTCGGAGTCGGAGGGGGAGTCGAGGTCGCCGTGGTGTGTGGATGCGGTCGCTCGGCGGTTGGTCTCGGGCTGCCTCTCGGGGGTCGGAGTCGTCTCGGTCGTGGCTGGGCGCTCCGCGGTGCTTGCTTGCCGCATTCAGGCCGCTGATCTCCGGGTCGCTTCTGCTGCGGTGGCCTCGGCGCGGGCGTCGGTGAGGGATATGTCGCCCCTTTCCATGAGCCGGCTCTGCAGGACGGGGTCCTTGAGGCCGAGGATGACGCGGTCTCGCAGGGCTTCGTCGAGATCAGTGAACCCGCACAGGACCCCGAGGTCCCTGAGATCAGCCATGAAGTCGCTGATACTCTCGCCCTCTTTTTGATCGTGCCAGTAGAACTCGTGTCGGCGGATGAGGGTAGGCACGGCGGGCGCGTAGTGACTTCGCAGCAGGGGTTCGAGATCGGCCCAGTCCATCGCCTTCACGTCGAGGGGCTTGGCGAGGGCTTTCGCCATTTTAAACACTGCGGGCCCGCAGTGAGTTAGGAAGACGGCCCGTTTCTTCTGCCCATTCGCGTCCTTGAGATTGCTGCTCTCCAAGAACATGAGGAATCTGTCTATGTAGGATTCCCAGTCCTCAGCAGCTTGGTTGAAGGGAGCGGGTGGCCAATCCAGGTTGCCGGATTTCAAGAATGTAAATGTCCATACAGAACATATTGTGTCTTTTGTCTGTTTGTTTTGCTTATTTGGTATGTCCCCTGTTTGTAAGGGTTTCCTTTTCTTATTTGTCTAGTTTTCTTAATTACTTAGGCTTTTGTCTATAGGGATACTTTAATACCTTTTATTTGATTCCTTTTCCTATGTAAGTTTGTTTTATGGCTGGCCTGATGTTCCCCTTGGGCTTTTCCTGTTTGAGTGACACGACTGTCTTCGTGAAGTTCCCTTTCCACAGTTATAATTAAATCTAGAGATAAGAAACTTAATAACGTTGAAGCTGACAAAATTTCAGGAAATCTAAGAAAAGTAACATTTGCAAGTACAAAAAAACACATTAAAAAATATAGCAATGAACCAAAAAAAGTAATGAAAATGTTCCAAAAAGCACCCAACCATTAAATCAAATAAAAATTACCACTGAAAGTAGAATTGTTTGAAAAGACAACATCCTGGGAAGTGAAACTGAAAAATGCCAATAAAGAAGATGTTAAAGAAGATAATAAAGACATTAACAAAAATTACAAGCACCTGCATTTAATAGATCTCAATTGTCAACTGCAAACTACTAATATTTTAGAGTCAGAAAAGGAAGAAAAAAATAATTTCTGAAACAGTAGAGGGAGTAATTAGGCAAATCCAACAGAAAATTTGGAAGAATCTACTATACTTCCTACTTTATTACATGATAGTAATGTTGAAAATTTGCTACCATTGGCAAGCCCCATAAATGGATAAACAAGAAAATTTAAACATAAATGAGAGTTATCCTGATACTTCCAAAATCAACAAATCAAACTATTATGAAATGGAAAACATGCAGTATTTAAGAAAATTGAAAAGATTTGGCTCAGAGGAATGCAGATATGCCAAACAAAACATGGTCAAAGAACCAATGTAAAATGTGGATGCAGCAGCGAAGATGTTACTTGCAAACACAGTGCAAAAGGATGTACAGATGTTTTAGATGTTTCAAAGATTTTTCAAAGTGACAAAATAATTTTTGCAAAAGCTATCTAGAAGACATATATATCCAGGCTCTCTTAATGAGAAAAAAATGTATGTGAAACAGAAATTACACAATCAAAAATTATATGATGAAAATATTCCACATAAGGCATCTGAAAAGGAAGGAAGAATTTTCAGTATTCCAAGAGTAACTTCATGTTGCCTAAAAGATCCTGAAATTTCTATTGAAGCAATAAATGAAAAAGAAGGTTTCACATCAAAGCCAAGCAGAAAAATTTATTTTGTTTGTACGCGTGATCAAAATAAAAAGGAGAATATCCCTGTTATAAATAAATCTGAAAGGTGTTATCAAGAAAAAAATGATTGTGATTTTACAAAGAAGGCAGACATAATTTATGAATCGTACAACAGAAAGCCAGTGCAAAATTCTGGTATGTGTAATCCTAATTGTGATGCAGCTAAATACTTGCTCTGGTTGAAAACTAAAAAACCCTCACAAAATTAAAATTATTGCTACCATATACAAAAAAGAAATGTTAGCATCTTATTTACTTATTTATACTTTCATTTTCTTAATGGCATTATAAATCTAAGAATGCCTGATACAAAAGATTCAGGCAAAAATGCCCATCAACGGAAATAGGACAAACACAGTTGTTGCAGATTTTTGGTCCAGATGGTAAATACATGTTCAGTATAATACCTAGAAGCATGGAGTTAGGTATAGTGGCCTCCTTGTCTCTAACATTAAGTCATTTTTGGTTTCTTGATGGTAAATGGGATCTCTCCGCATATGTGAGGTGCATTCACTACCAACCCTATAAGATATCCCCGTAACATGTCAGATATTGTAAATCTTGCTTGTATTCCATGGCCTTTATCTTAAGTGTCAATTTATTTTTCTATAATTAGTGTATCTGACAAGTGAAAATAATGTACAGGCACTGGTCGTCAAGAAAGCATATGTACAATACATCTCTTAATGTTTCAAAATAATCACAAAACTCTTTTTGATCTAGTCATGGATATGAATATAAATGAATATGAATATAAATGAATATGAATATAAATTAGTTGATTGAAAGGTCTTTTTGTTTTTGAGTTTGGTCTAATAAAAACCTAAGAAAGATAAATTTAGATCTTTTTGTGCTCTACAACACATATAGTGGGCAGCAAGCTTTCTCCAAATTTATGAATAATAAGATTCTAAACCATCTCAAAGATGCTTCAAAGATCTTCTTGAACATATGCATATGCATACGGAGCTGATTTATTTTATTAATTTATTAAACTGATATGTGGTCTGTTTCACTGTCAAGTGACTCTGGGCAGTTTATGCTAAAATAATATATTTTCTAAAAAAACATAGGTAACTTTTTAAAAATCTAAAAATAGTTCTAACTGGTGATTTAAGTGTTAATTGAATTTCCATGGAGCAAGCCTCTTCAAGAATTGACAATTATTGGTATAAATTCAAATCCCAAATCCAAGAAAGATATAGAAGAACATTCTGTACCATCTATTAGACTCAGGCGAACAACCGTTTGCTACAAAGAACCCAGCATCCAAAGGTCATATTTTCTTCCCTAATCACTTTTGTTTTTCAAAAAGTAAATTCTTCATTTGTTAAGTTTGATTTCTGATAACAGCAGACATATCAAAGTTAGAGGGTTTTGTTAACCAACAATTTGGTTTCTACAATTACTATAGAGTAGGTATTTATAATGAATTACATATTTAATACACTAACCCTTTTAAAGTCCATAAAATGAAAGTTGTATTTATTTCAACAACTTCTATAAACAAGGTGGTTGTTGTCATCATTAAATGAATTTCAGCGTTTAATTTTCCTCTTCACGCAAATTTGAGAGAGGTTGGGCTTATCTTTCTTGAAAATGGATAATCATTTCTTTGCAGATCTCTTCCCTTGTACTTCTTTCCATCCTTTTGTTTTTATTCTCACTTTAAGCAGAGTTCTTTTTATAGATCTGTATAATTCTAACAAAATAAATAAAGGGGATTCACTGGGTTAAAATTCTTAGTACATTTCAGGCATGAGCAACAAATATAGGTTAAAATGTTAGTCAGCCTTTTCTGAAAATTTTCAAGGTGCTTTTATCACTATGATTGGCTTACCTCAGTGCAACTGTTAAAATTACTTCATATGCTACACTAGTTTTTATGCTAGAAATATACATTTTTTTCAGCCTAGAGACTGCACTTCCTCTTGGGTACTGATTTAATACCTGAACTCATAGCTAGAAGGGTTGGCTGAACATTTCAGACTTTTCAGTTTTTTAGATTTTTGGGAGATTTTGAATCACCTATTTATCGGAAGGTAAAATTAGTCTCCCTACCTGTCCATTTCTAGTCCTCCAGAATACACATTACAGCAATAGCATTTAGACTTATATACCACTTCACAGTGCTTTCCAGCCCTCTCTAAGTGGTTTACAGAGTCAGCATGTTGCCCCCAACAATCTGGGTCCTCATTTTACCCACCTCGGAAAAATGGAAGGCTGAGTCAACCCTGAGCCTGGTGATTTTCGATCTGCCAAACTGCTGGCAGCTGTTGATCAACAGAAGTAGCCTGCAGTACTGCACTCTAACCACTGTGCCACTGCGGCTCTTACTTTTCTTACTGTTATGAGTAATGGTGCACATAACAATGTTTTGTGAGGATTCAGCAGAAGAGGCAGAGAAAAATCAACCTCTGTAATTGCCAAGTGAGTTATTTGGGTTAAGCGAATGAATTGCCCAAATTTTCTCAATGTTCACTTTCTCCTCTGAGAGGACTTGAATTAAAATCCTCTCTTATCCAGATCCAGCATCCTAACTTGTAAAATGTATATCTTCTTAAATCTCTGACCTTTCTTGTTATCATAGAAAATTTCAGAAGGAAAAATAAGGATAGTTTCAGAAGGACTCAGCTGATAACATTAATAGTAGTGCCACTCTTTAATCACAAGAGTGAGGTCTTGCATGCCCTTATCAGATATCTCATCAGTCAAAGGAAGACGGAAAGGAAGGCAAATGGAGGGAAAAGGAGGACACACTATTTAACTTTTTTGGCACCCGTGACAAAAATTAGAGTGAAAAATTGGCCAAAAAAATGTAGTTAGGCCTATATGCATATAAACTTGCTTTTCTAGCACCAGAAAGCCTGTTTTTTCAATAGCAGGAATGTACCCAATTGGTTAGGAGAAAAAGCCACAAGCTTTATAACTGAATAAGGTCTTATTAATTTCAGATAGCAGAGCAAGCAATCTAAGAGAATACTAATCAATTAATTAAGGTCACAGAATAACTAACTTGCAGTTAGCACTTAGAGGTAGTCATTGACTTATGACCAGTTGCTTAGCAACCGAAGTTATGACAGCTCCCCTCAAAAGGTGCTTAGATCTCAGTTCCAAAGTTCTTATGCCAGCCCCTCCCCCATAATCATCTGACTATATTTTGGACATTTGGAAACCAACCTGCATTCCTCTCTCTCTCTCTCTCTATCCATCCATCCATCCATCCATCCATGTTTGAAGCACCGGCCCCGCAGGCACATTGGTAAAGTAGAACAAAGCCAGTCTGAGAGGGAGGGAGAGAAGGAAGGAGGGAGGGAGAAAGAGAGAGAGAAAGAGAGAGATCTGATGCATCAGATTGAAATGAGGCCGAGTTTAGACTGAGGTCCTTTCCCACATTGAAACATCTTTGCCAGCACATGAAAACCTCTTTGGCTTCTGTTAAAGGTTTTGTGTACGAAACATGGTCAAGACTATCAGGAAGCTCTCACATTTTGTTGAGGCTTTAAACAGGATCCATTGGACCAGATCTCCACCCTAAAAATTACTTTTCCCCAATATATTATAGTCCAATTCTGAAGAAGGCAAAATCAAAATGTACTGGTAAATTACACGGAAAATACACACACACACACACACACACACACACACACACACTCCATTCTAACCCTGCTGGAGCAGGTGATTGGACTAGAATAGATATCTCATTATCTTTCTCCTCCCTTCCTCCCTCCTTTATTTCTTTTTCTTTCTGTCCCTTCCTTCCATCCCCCCTCTTTCTTGGTCCATTTTTCTTTCTTTCCCTTTTCTCTTTATTTTCTTCCTCTCTTCCTCTCTTTCTTTTCTCTCTCTTTTTCCTTCTCTCAGGCTTATCCCTTTGGATCGGGGTCACCAAACTTTTGGACCTCAGGGACCACCAAACTCATAATTTTAAATCCCGGAGACCACTAATATGAATTTTGACTGACGGTGACTTTCTGGCGTTGGTGGGAGAGAGAGAGAGAGAGAGAGAGAGAGAGAGAGATCTGATCCAACCTCTCTCTCTCTCCCTCTCTCTCACACACACAGGCAGGGGTGGGATTTAGACCCTTGATCTAAAGCTGTCAAAACTCCAAAAACTGGTCAAGCAGCTCTGGAGAGGCCAGTCATAAATTAGAACATTTGCTGAACAACCAGTCATTAAGTGAGGACCACTTGTATTTGGTTTGCCAGTCACCTGGCCATGCCGACCCAGTCACATGACCAGCAAGCCACGCCCACTCAGTCATGTGACCAGTAAACCACACCCTCAAATTAGGCCACACCCACAGAAATTTGAATCCCACCCCTGGGTGGGGGGCACCGAGAATGAGTTTGTAGCACCAAGGGGGCAGTGGATCGAAAAAGTTTGGGAACCACTGCTATAAATTAACACCTTTACCAATCTCAGTTATACTGTATGAATATTCAGTTTTATACCCAATAGTGATTTAATCATTTTGTTTTATAGCAAACTGAGGAGGATGCTACAAAGGACACATTTCTTAATTTTCCAGTCTTCAAAGTAAAATTTCAAGACTAAATCCAGATTAATCTAAAGGAAATATATAGATAACAATGATTTCTATGAATACACTATCCTTTAAATAGATTTCATAATTTCTTTCTTCGTGATTTATTTGTTTTCCTTTAACTGTTCTCTTTAATATCTTACCAAGTTTCAAAATGAAATAAGCAAAGTAAGTATATATTGAAAAACATTTTGTTATCAATACAAATTTAACCTTTTTAAAGATTATATAGCATTTTCTGGATTAAAATTATTTCAAAAGTTATAAATTGTAAGTAAAATGAAAAAAATCATAACACTTTAGCTGCTATAGATGAATAAATATGATTTCAGAACAAGGTTACATAGTTTGAAGTTTTTCTATCCCTAAAAAAAATCACACCCTGGATCTATCCTTACAAATACAGGTGAAACTCGAAAAATTAGAATATCGTGCAAAAGTTCATTTATTTCAGTAATGCAACTTAAAAGGGGAAACTAATATATGAGATAGACTCATTACATGCAAAGCAAGATAGTTCAAGCTGTGATTTGTCATAATTGAGATGATTATGGCTTACAGCCCATGAAAACCCCAAATCCACAATCTGCAATCAATAAAACAAGGATTGTACATAGAACAATATCAGACCTCTGAAAAGTATGAGCATGCATATGTACTCAGTACTTGGTTTGGGCCCCTTCTGCAGCAATTACTGCCTCAATGCAGCGTGGAATGGAAGCTATCAGCCTGTGGCACTGCTGAGGTGTTATGGAAGACCAGGATGCTTCAATAGCGGCCTTCAGCTCTTCTGCATTATTCGGTCTCATGTCTCTCATCTTTCTCTTGGCAATCTATGGGGTTCAAGTCAGGCGGGTTTGCTAGCCAATCAAGCACAGTAATCCCACGGTCATTGAACTAGGTTTTGGTGCTTTTGGGAGTGTGGGCAGGTGCCACGTCCTGCTGGAAAATGAAGTCAGCATCCCCATAAAGCTCGTCTGCGGAAGGAAGCATGAAGTGCTCCAAAATCTCATGGTTGACGGCTGCATTGACCCTGTACTTAATGAAGCACAGTGGACCAACACCAGCAGATGACATGGCTCCCCAAATCAACACAGACTATGGAAACTTCACACTGGTCTTCAAGCATCTTGCAGTGTGTGCCTCTCCATTCTTCCTCCAGACTCTGGGTCCTTGGTTTCCAAATGAGATGCAAAAGTTGCTCTCATGAGAAAAGAGGACTTTGGACCATTGAGCAACAGGTCACTTCTGTTTTTCTTTAGCTGACATTGTTTGTTGTTCAGGAGCCGGGTTGACAAGAGTAATATGACATTTGAAGCCCATGTCCAGGATCCGTCTGTGTGTGGTGGCTCTTGATGCACTGACTCCAGCCTCAGTCCACTCCTTGTGAAAGTCCCCAACACTTTTGAATGGCCTTTTCCTGACAATCCTCTCAAGGCTGCGGTCATCCCTGCTGCTTGTGCACCTTTTTCTTCCACACTTTTCCCTTCCACATAACTTTCTATTAATGTGCTTTGATACAGCACTTTGGGAACATCCAACTTCTTTTGCAATTACCTTTTGAGGCTTTCCCTCCTTATGGAGGGTGTCGATGACGGTTTTCTGCACAACTGTCAGGTCAGCAGCCTTTTTCATGATTGTGATTCCTACTGAACCAGACTGAGAGACCATTTAAAGGCTCAGGAATCCTTTGCAGGTGTTCTGGCTTAATTAGCCGATTAGAGTGGGACACTTTGAGCCTAGAATATTGAACCTTTTCACAATATTCTAATTTTCTGAGATTGTGGATTTGGGGTTTTCATGAGCTGTAAGCCATAATCATCTCAATTATGACAAATCACGGCTTGAACTATCTTGCTTTGCATGTAATGAGCCTATCTCATATATTTGCTTCACCTTTTAAGTTGCATTAGTGAAATAAATGAACTTTTGCACGATATTCTATTTTTTATAGTTTCACCTGTATACAATCTAACTTCCCCCAGGGTGAGACTATTTTTCAAAGCCAGGCATTTTACAACTGCACTGCCGCAAGGCAGATACTCCAAATCCCTTTAACAGAGCATACCTGCCCATGTGGCGACAAAAGATCAAAACCATTTCACATACATTACTATAAAGATATTTATCTATGTAGTAGGCTGTATTGATATTATCCTTCTCATCTTTCTCATCTTTCCTACTACCTTTTCCTAATGGTATCTATGATTTATCACTCATTATATCTTATGATTGATTACTGTAACTATGATTTATGATATATGACCTATCACTTTGTTGTTTGTATGTACACTGAGAGCTTATGCACTGGAGACAAATTCCTTGTGTGTTCCATCACACTTAAAAAATTCTATTCTACATTATAGGAATATCTGATCTGCTTAAATTCTGCACCTACTATGTACATTTTCAGGAAGACCCGACTGTTACTAAATGAATCTTCTAGAAATTCCTGTGAGGTAGTCAAATTCTATTATGCCACACACAATGAAAATAAGGCCTATGGAAATAATTGCTTCTATATTATTTATCACTTTAGATATAACGCATAGTAGCTATCTTGTTGTGTGTGTGTGTGTGTTAATTATGAGTAGAAAATGTTCTCTGCCAACTTTTCTAAAGGAACTGAGAACAACAGGTATTTGCTTTAATCTCTTCTAAGTATATTAATTCTTTTTAAAAGCAAGACATGCCAAGCACTGTTCACAGTATGGAATCCTGCTGGCTACGCTCAATTTTCTTGTTCCATATCAAGTTTCAGAACCAAGCAACATCTGGATATTTATTCAGGTTTTAGGCAAAGATCTTCCTCTACTATATTATTGAAAGGTGTGGTGAAATTTTTTTAATTTGTGTGGAAACCATCCCAGGACAGTTTAATTTAAACATTGTTTTATTTGAGTCTTGTCAAAGAGTTAATCAACAAGTTATACATATCCTTGTCAGAACTTGTCTCAGCACAAAATAGCTTTGGCAAACAAAGCATTTAGAAAATCTTTGGGAATCATTTCTGTTCCGGACTAGCAGGCTTGAAAGCCTGCAACTCTGATTGGCCCGCTGATAGCGGATCATGATTGGTCACCTCAGACTGATCCGATTGGCTAGTAAATGGGCTGCCGTGGTTGGCCCAGCCAAGCGTGGCAAACTCAAATCGCCGTCATTGGCTGCCTAGCCACAGCCAGCCCTATATAAGGGGCTGCTGCGGCTGGGATAGTTCGCTCAGATCTGAAGTCACTAATAAAGAGCTGTTGTTGCTGAGTCTTGTCTCCATTCTTGGACCCATCCTTCCAGATTTAACACTGGCGACGAGGATGGGATGCGGAGACAACGAAGCCTGCTGAACACTTGCTAAGCTGAAGGAGCTTAGCTGGCTGACAAAGCGCAACATCGGCGACATGGCCAACAGCACTATACCACCCGCCCCATTCAATCCAGCTAGCGAGGACTGGGACTCATATATGGACAGATTTCAAATGTTCCTGGAGTCCAACAACCTTAAGGATGCCACGCCCAGCAAGAAACGAGCAGTTTTTCTTACGCATTGTGGACCCGCCGTTTTTAAAATGGCTAAAGCACTTGTGAAACCGGCTGAAGTCAAAACGATGGACTGGGATACCCTTGCTCCCATCCTTCGTAACCATTACGCCCCAGCAATACCGACTCTCATTCGCAGACACGAGTTTTATCAGAGGGACCAACGAGATGGTGAGAGCATCAGGGATTTTGTAGCTGACCTGAGAAACCTGGGCGGATTATGTGGCTTCGCCAATCTAGAAGAAGCCATGAGAGACCGAATTGTCCTTGGCCTGAGAGATCCAACTGTCCAAAGCAAGATCATGGCCAAAGGAGACATTTCCCTTGCAGATTCCATAGCAGACGCCACTGCAGCTGAAGCCACTCGTAAATCAGCAGCCCGAATGCGCCGAACCAGTGGGACCAACCGCCAACCCACCAACGATGCTGGGAAGCCTTCAGACAAATACACATCGGCCACCCATCACGAAGATGTCGAATCCTCCTCAGACAGTGAAGAGGAAGAAGTCCACAGACTCCGGTCTGAAGGTGAGCAACGGGACCAGCGGGGTCGTAAATCGAACTACCAATGTGCCGGATGCGGTGGAAACCACCCACAATCCAAGTGCAGATTCCTAGACGCCATCTGTCGTTTTTGTGAAAAACGGGGACATATTGCTAAGGTATGCAGAAACAAAAGAGGCTCCAGCCCCAGATGGAGAGGGAACAGCCCGAAAAGAACCGATGGCAACCCCACCACACAGAGGGACTGCCCTAGCAATCAGTGGAACCAGTACAACAGACTCCGCCGGTTTAATGGCGTACCCAGACGAGAAGAGGCTCATCAGACCATCACCATCAGCCACGCTTCATCGCTAGATACAAAAAAAAATCCGTGTATAAGTCAACATCGAAAATAAACCATGCATCATGGAAGTAGACTCTGGGTCTTCCCTATCCATGGTGTCCTGTAAAATCCTCAAACAACTGATTCCCAACATCCGCCGCCAAGATCTCAGCAGTCAGAGACTCATACTAGAAGATTACCAAGGCATCCGGATTCCAGTCGCGGGCACCAGCCATTTCCAGGTCTCTTTCAAGGGACATACTGCAATACTACCACTCACCATTGTTGATAGAGACCGGCCAAGCCTACTGGGCCTTCAGTGGTTCACGCCATTAGGAATCGGAATGGCTGGCATCCACCATACCGAAGACGATGACTGGGAAGCAGCCCTCGTCCAAGATTTCCGGGAAGTTTTCAGTGAAAATTTAGGCAAGCACAAAGGGTCCCCTATTTCATTTAATCTCAAGCCTGACATTGCGCCCATTCGCCTAAAACCACGCCGAGTTCCCTTTGCTCTCAAACCCAAAATTGATGAGCAACTGGACAAATTAATTGCACAAGGCGTATTCGAGCCCATTGATCACGTCCGATGGGAGACACCAATTGTCACCCACATAAAGCCTGACGGGTCCCTGAGAATCTGTGGAGACTACAAGGCCACCCTCAATCACGCACTGCAGCAGAGCGCCTATCCGGTACCAGTCATTCAGCATCTCCTACATTCACTTGGGGGTGGCAGAATATTTGCAAAACTAGATCTGGCCCAAGCTTATCAACAGCTGCCAGTTAATGCTGAAACCGCCGAAGCCCAAACTATAGTTACACATCGAGGCATGTTGAAATGTAACAGGCTCCAGTTTGGAGTCAGCGTAGCACCGGCATTTTTCAAAGCCTGATGGAGAGACTATTGCAGGGCATAAAAGGGGTCGTGCCCTATTTTGATGACGTATTAATAGCCGCCCCAATGAAGGGTCAATTAGAGAAATGCCTCAGAACAGTCCTACAAAGGTTCAAAGATGCTGGCCTCAAGGTTAAAAAGGAAAAGTGCCAGTTATGTACAAAAAGGGTTGAATTTCTTGGTTACCTCCTTGACAAACAAGGAATTCACCCTACAGAAAAGAAATTGGCAGCCATCAAAAATGCCCCAAGACTCAAAAACAAAACAGACCTTCAAGCCTTCCTGGGACTCATTAACTTTTATAACATTTTCCTACCCCAGAAGGCGACTGTTGCTGAACCCCTTCATAGACTCCTCGATAAAAGGGCCTCCTGGATTTGGGAAAGATGGGAGGAACATGCTTTCCAACAAGTAAAGGACCTTCTCACTTCAGATGCAATGCTCATACAGTATAACGAAACACTCCCATTGACTGTTACTTGTGACGCCTCACCTTTTGGGGTGGGGGGGGGCATCCTGAGCCACGTCCTACCAAACGGTACCGAAGCACCAATTGCATTTTTTTCGAGAACCTTGTCAAAGACAGAAAGAAACTATAGCCACCTAGACAAGGAAGCCCTTGCAATTGTATCTGCAATCAAAAGGTTCCACAAATATGTATATGGGAGATCATTTTCCGTCATCACAGATCATAAACCATTACTTGGCATCCTGGCAGGCGACAAACCTACTCCACACATTCTATCCCCCAGAATGACACGGTGGTCGGAGTTCCTAGCTGCCTACGACTATCAACTAAGGCATCGCCCTGGAAAATCTATTACTCACGCAGACACCTTGAGCCGCTCTCCACTACCCAAACTGCAAGATGACCCAGCTTCCACACTACCAATACTACAAATTGAGACAATTCCCTCACCTCCACTAACTGCGCAGGACATCGCCCTTGAAATAAAAAAAGACTCATGTTTGGCACGAGTTCTTGGCTGGGTGGAGAGGGGTTGGCCAGAAAACGAGCCCAAGGAAACCTTTAAACCCTTCAAGAACAGACAAACAGAACTTTTCTCACAAAGAGGGTGTATATTATGGGGAGACTGAGTGGTCATACCAGCTAAACTACAAAAAAAAGTCCTACAAATGCTACACAATGGACACCCGGGCATCGTGCGTATGAAAGTGCTGGCGAGGAGCTACGCCTGGTGGCCAGGTATGGACAAACAAATTGAAACCTCGGTCACCTCCTGTAACAGATGCCAAGAAAACCGCTCAGCCCCACCAAAAGCTCCACCAGCAGAATGGGAAACACCCAGAGGTCCCTGGTCACATATTCATATTGACTTTGCGGGACCTACTAAAGGACACACTTTCCTAATAACAGTAGAAACATATTCTAACTGGCTCGAGGTTAATAAAATGAAAAGAACCACTACAGATGCAGTCATCAAGAAATTAAACAGACTCTTTGCAACACACGGCCTACCTGATATCCTGGTATCCGACAATGGGCCCCAATTTACTGCCTTAGCCTTCGAACAATACCTAGCAGACCGGGGCATCCGACACGCACTAACATCGCCAGCTCATCCAGCGGCAAATGGTAGGGCTGAACGAATGGTTCAGTTCACAAAGAAAACTCTGCAAAAAATGGAACAAGGAAACATCCACGATAAAGTCACTAGGATACTCCTTCTCTAGCACATCACCCCTAACAGCATGACTAACAAGAGCCCAGCTGAACTCCTGATGGCCAGGAAACTCAGATCGCCTCTAGACCGGTTACACCCTGCTTACACCCGGGAAAAACCCCTGGGCTCCAGCAGCAAGCACCGCGCCTTTAAGGTAGGAGACCTTGTATTTGCAAAAAACTTTTCAGGGGATCCCCTGTGGATTCCTGCTCAAATAACTCAAGTCACGGGCCCCCGCTCCTACCGCCTACTGACCACTGATGGCAGAGTGTGGAAATGCCACATTGACCAGCTACGCTCCAGACTGACCACAACTTCCATCAGTGACCCCAACCTCGACACCAGGGGGGGGAGGGGAAGCCGTGAGTCCTGTAATAGAACCAGCACCTGTCCCATCAGAACTAACCCCGAGATCACCACATCATAGCTTACAATACTTACCAACTGTAGTTGAACCTGGACAAACGAACACTTCACCTAGAAGCAGCAGCCAAGCAGGTTCAGTGAGCCCGGGGAGCCATAGCAGTAGAAACGAAGCTGATGACTCAATCACCCCGAGGTCACCAGAGGAGAGTCACAACTATGGCACCGGTTCACCGTTCCAGTTAGATCCAGCAAGAAGTCCGTCTGAACCCGAAATTGAACACGGACGATTGGAATTATGCAAGTCAGGTAGACAGGTACGAAGACCCGCCTACCTGCGAGACTACATAACCCCGCCCCTTAAACGGAACCGAGAGGGGAGGGGTGTTCCGGACTAGCAGGCTCAAAAACCTGCAACTCTGATTGGCCCGCTGATAGCGGATCGTGATTGGTCACCTCAGACTGATCCGATTGGCTAGTAAACGGGCTGCCGCGATTGGCCCAGCCAAGCGGGGCAAACTCAAATCGCCGTCATGGGCTGCCTAGCCGCAGCCAGCCCTGTATAAGGGGCTGCTGCGGCTGGGATAGTTCGCTCAGATCTGAAGCCACTAATAAAGAGCTGTTGTTGCTATCTGAGTCTTGTCTCCGTTCTTGGACCCATCCTCCCAGATTTAACAATTTCATTAAACTATTGAATTACAAAACCTCTACATCATGTATCTTTTACAACTGCTGAGATTTCACTTGACTAGTGAAGCAAACTAGTCTCCTCGTCCCCTAAGAATTATATTATTAATATTATTAGATTTCATTTAAAATTAAATTATATTACTTCTAAATATAGGTAGAAAATTGCTATTCCAACTTATAGCAATGCATAGATATAGAAGTATGTCTATTTATGTGAAAATAAACTTCACTGAACACTTCTGATTCAACAGGGAAAAATTCAGATACTGTTCAATCAATCATTTGGCAATTTCCAATCATTTTTCATAGCAACCATAGGTAAGGCTATGAGATCTGGGCTGCAAACATCTGACCAATAAATGCCAGTAAATAGATAGAAAAAAACTAACTTGTGGACATTTGAATGTTATGTCACAATTTCTGTGACTTATTTATGTCAGATATTAGGATGCAAATACAAAGAGCTGTGAACTAGCACAGTTCATGCCAGTTGTCAGTAGGGTAAACTCTAACAAGGTTAGTATGGTAAATGTCAAAACCTGAAAAAAGAAGAATATATTTTCCACTCCAGATAATGTAAATACTTTCAGACACTGTGCACCTTGTACATGTTTAAAGGCTAATTCCAAATCTAGTGAAATCATTAGCATCTTTTTATGTTGCCTATTAATTAAGTAGGCTGTAAGTAATGTAGTGATTCTTGCCACATATATATTACTAGCTGTCATGCCCTTGGTAGAGTCAGACTCTGAGGGAGAGGAGGAACAGCCGACAGGGAGTGGAGGTGTGGAGGAGCTGGAGAAGGGCAGAGGCTCGCTGGGCAGTCAGAGGAAGACCAGGCCCATCTCCTCTGCATTCTAGGACATGCAGGGAGGAATGGAGAAGGAAACAACTTGGCTTATGAGAGAGGAAGTGGCTTATGAGAGAGGAAGTCTTCCTCATTGGTTGCAGCTGGGGAGACTAGTATATAAGAGAGATTTACGTTTTGGATTTTGTTACGTTTGTTACTCCAGGTCATCACACTAGCCATTTCCAAGGTAGAGGGTATCAGATGAAAGAGACTTCATCATAAGATTGGGAATCTAGACATTCGTATAAGCACTTCATGCTTCCTTCTGCAGACGAGCTTTATGGGGATGCTGACTTAATTTTCCAGCAGGGCGTGGCACCTGCCCACACTGCTAAAAGCACCAAAACCTGGTTCAATGACTGTGGGATTACTGTGCTTGATTGGCCAGCAAACTCACCTGACTTGAACCCCATAGAGTATCTATGGGGCATTGCCAAGAGAAAGATGAGAGACATGAGACTGAACAATGCAGAAGAGCTGAAGGCCGCTATTGAAGCATCCTGGTCTTCCATAACACCTCAGCAGTGCCACAGGCTGATAGCTTCCATGCCACACCACATTGAGGCAGTAATTGCCGCGAAAGGGGCCCAAACCAAGTACTGAGAACATATGCATGCTTATACTTTTCAGAGGTCTGATATTTTTCTATGTACAATCCTTGTTTTATTGATTGCATGTAATATTCTAATTTTCTGAGATTGTGGATTTGGGGTTTTCATGAGCTGTAAGCCATAATCATCTCAATTATGACATATCACGGCTTGAACTATCTTGCTCTGCATGTAATGAGTCTATCTCATATATTAGTTTCACCTTTTAAGTTGCATTACTGAAATAAATGATCTTTTGCATGATATTCTAATTTTTCGAGTTTCACCTGTAGCAGCTATGGATCAAGTAGAGCAGGAAACCTTTGTGCAGCATGCTTTCTTAACTTTATTTTTGAGAACTTGTAAGAAAGTGGGGCTTGCTTAACAATAGTTTTCTTAGAGTAGAGCTGAAGCCTGTTCTACTCCATTTAGATCCCCATAGATCCCAGATGCTTGGGAAGACCTTAATGACATCACCTATTCAGCCAGGGATTGGAATTATAGCTGAAATATCACCAGCAAGGGATAATGCTTTACCTCATGTCAATGGATGAACTTACCCAGTGACTTCATTTAGAAATTAAATAGGAGCAATGAAAATCTATAGATCTGAGGAATCCCCAGAGTGGAAGCCTAGAGAGAAATATCTTGTCTCCTACTAACGCTGATTGAAATCATCACCTAAGAAAGGAGGAGAACCAGTACAAGTCTCTGCCCTCCCTCATTCCAGATTTTGAAAATTGATGCAGAAAATTATAATGATGGTATAAAAAGCCACGGAGAGATTAAAGTGGGTGAGGATGAATAGAAGTCAGCTCGTTTGTGGTCAAAGTGTTGTGCAGAGTCACCCATTTTTTCATTTGTTGGTCTAGGTATATTATACATTACAATTAAAGACCACAGCTTTAGAAAAGAACTGGCAACAACAAAACCTGAAGATTAACTTTTGAAATGTCTTTGGAACTTAAAACGATTTATTTCAGAATATTTTGTCATTAGGAATCCTTTGTTTGTCTTTGGACTGACTCTTTGTCAGGTGAGGGTCCATTCAAAATCCAAGAAAGAAACCATTAGACTCCACTGTTATAGAGAAAAAGACTTTTACTGGAAATCAAGTGGTAGCATCAACAGAATTCAAGATCTGAGGCATTAGGCTTGAAAATCACATATACAAAGTTATGGCAATGTTCCCACCCACAATAGTTCAAATTGGCCATCCAATCTGAGATGTGTATAATGTCATGTGGGGCATCTTCAGGTGGTGATTCAAACATTTGGCTGTTGACCTTGGCCTGGATAGATAAGATGCTGCAGCTGCACAGTAAGCAAGTTAGGATAAACAAGAAAGTTTTCCCAAGTATTACAGTTCACCCTCTCAAGCCTCCAGCACTCTTCCCCCCCAATAAACCCCAAATTATCCTCCCTCCCCCTGTTACTATGGCAGCCAGAAAGACAAGCAGAAGAAAGATTCTTGAAGGCTGACACTCTTGCCATATCAAAATGGGATAATGATTGGGATAATGATTTGCTGTCTCAATTTGGGTTGTCTTGGCAATATAATCAAATATATTGTGATCATTTGAAGAGGGTGAAAGTTTTGTCCACCTTTCCTGCTAAGATTATATTACAAACACCTGTTTGGGAATCTGCCCATGATTAATCAAGGATTATCTGACCATATGAACATATTTCTCTATAAGGGGACAAAGAATGAAAAATAAGTTTTTATAAACACTGAAATTTAACCAAAGTTAAAATAAACACCATGTATCTGGTGGCTTAAACAGGAAAAGCATGTTATTTGCAGGAAAATAAGGATTATAATAAGACTATTCAATTATTAAAGAGGTTGGAACATCTCTAATCTAGGATAAATAAGGGCTGGAAATAGAGAGTGAGGATTGTCCTCTTTTTGTTCTCCTGTATCTGGTAGGCAGGGGTTTAACATGAAGTTTTTTTAGTGTATTTTTTGGATTATCACCATAGTAATCATACAAACATTTATATGATCCTGTAAATTGTCTGCTTCTTTCTTTTCCTAGTTTATTGACAGACTTATGTCTAGATTTTAGTTATTTCCTAATTCCAGCAATTGTCTTCAATTCAGACCCTTTAAATCTATAACTGTTTAAGCTCTTCTTGTAACATTGTTAGGAATGATAGTCACCTAACAGTTGGGATGGCAATATATAAATCAGGATAGTCATTTAATACTGTTGTATCTTTAAGAGAATGTTGTAATTGTGATTGGCTGAGGTTCCTCCAACGGCCATAAGATGGAGCCAGATACCTGGTTTGTTCTTCTTGCATTTCCTGTTGCCTTTTGCCTGATCCTCATTCTGCTGGAATTGCTGTGAGTCTTGTAACTGTTTGCAAACTCCGTTTATTGAACTTTGTTTGTGATACTGGTAAAGAAAAGGACTTTGTTTTTGGATTATCCCTGGACTCATTGTTTTGAATATTAACTGCTTTAACTGTGTATGATTTGGACTGTTTGTTGGACTTTGTTTACCCATTTACTGGAAGTAAAAACTTACTATTCAGTGTATCTGTATGCTGGTTGTGTGTTATTCATCACCATTCTCACTATGTTTCCCTGAGTGCACTCATTCTCCTAATGGGGAATACCTCAACAAACATATTTTGCTGTTGTTGTTCTTTCTTGTTTTTTCTTGCTATGTATATTATCACTAATCCTTGCATATTGTATATGCCGTGTCTAGAGGTGGTATTCAACCAGTTCGCACCTATTCGGGAGAACCAGTAGTGGTGATTTGACATGGGTCACGACCCCAAACCAGGTCTCCCATCTCCCGCTTGTCCCGGTTGCTCTCCTAGCTTTCCGTACCATGTGGTGGATGTCCCAGGGCTGCTGCATATGCACACTGCATGTGCAGCCATTACACATGCAGTGCGCATGTACAGCAACCCTGGGACATCCACCTGCCTGCCCGCCCTCCCAGAACATGCTTTCTTCCTTCTCCCAGCAGCAGACACACCTCTTCCAGTCCAGGCCAGCCCAGCCCAGCCAGCCAGCAGGTGGGTGGGCGGATATCCCAGGGCTTCTCGCCCCACTTGTCACAAATGCCTGCAGCAGCCCCTTGGGCCGGCTTAGCCGGGAGCCACCATTCCCAGGTTTCTACTCACCTGTGCTTGGTCGACGCCTCTTCACTTTGCCTGAAGTGGCTGGTCCTGCCCCTCACCCTCCCCTCCCTTGCCTGGCCTGAGAAGGAAAGGGCAACAGCAGGGGATAGCGAAGCGGCCAGATCCCTATCTTCCCCTTTCTCTCCCCCATTCTCTGTGTCTGTGTGTGTGAGTGCCGGTTGTGAGTGGAGGAGGAGAAGGGTCGCCTGAAGGGACTGGCTGAACAAGGATTGCCAGCTGCACTGGAAGCAGGGGTAGGATTCTACCAGTTTGCACCTATTCGCTAGAACTGGTTGTTAACATTCTAAGCACTTCAGAGAACCAGTTGTTAGAAGAAATTACTGGCCTAATCCTGTAAGGAAGGCAGGAAGGAAACATTCTGGTGTTGCTTACAGAAACTCCCTCTCCGTTAATCCTTATTACATTCTTGGCAGGACTAGACTTCCTGTCTCAGGAACGTCTCTGGATTTTTTTTCCCCTCCTTTGCTGGTACTTTACTTGTGTAGAGTGACCATTCAAAGTTACAATGGCACTGAAAAAAGTGACTTATGACCATTTTGCACACTTACGACTGTTGCAGCATCGCCACAGTCATGAGATGCATGCCTCAATGTGAGTGATATTGAGTTGGCCACGCCCAGCCAAAAACATGACCACCAAGCCATGTCCACCCAGTCACATGACTATCAAGCCACACTCACCACCTCAGCCATGCCCACAGAACCAGTTGTTAAAAAGTTTGAATCTCACCCCTGGCTGGAAGCATCTCATCGATTTCCACTTAACATCACTGGTGCCTCCAGCTCCAGCCACACAGAGGCAGATGAGCATGTGTGCTTGCCATTCCCACCTACCCACCCTCATCCACGCATGGCGACCCTACCCCCCAATGAGGGAGAAGACTGCATTTTTGCTTCAGCCCACCTCCGTTGCTGAATTTCTCCACCGCTGCGTCCTTGGTGGCAGCCGATTATGGGACCTCTATCTCCTCAAGTGCCAGCCTCGGTGTTTCTCACTGAAAGTGGGGGAAAAAACACACACAGAGCTGAACCAGCAGCAGTCTCAGTAGTAGTCCTGGTAGCAGCAGTGGCGGTGGTTTCTGTGGCAGGACTCACCCTGCCCCCAGCCATCAGGCACCCCGAGCTAAAGAAGCTGGCTGCATCAGGGGAGTCGACCAGCTGAGCACACAAAACAAGGCACTTTGGACTGCCCACAGTTCTCCTTCCTCCTCTCCCCCATCCCCTTTCAGGGGCTTCCCACCCACCACTCTGCTTGCTCTGTGTGTGGGTCTGGCCGGCTGCCTCTTTCCTACACTGCCTTCCCCTCAGCAATTCTGTTCAGCGCTCGCCCCCTCTCAGCCCTCCACCCCGCCCCACACACACACCTGCTCATGTCAGACCATGAATGAGATATATGGATGGGTAGATAAATAAATGGAAGGAGGGAGGGAGGGAGAAAGAAAAAAAAGGAGAGGAAGCAAGGACACAAACCCTGGCTTCAGAAGACTCTTTGAAGCACACAGCAATCTAGGGCTGGCCTGCAAGGGATTTCGGAGGTCATCTAGTCCAATCCACTCCTCCAGCAGGAGATCCTTACAGAATCATAGAATAGCAGGGTTAGAAGTAAGTGTGTGTGTGTGTGTGTGTGTGTGTGTGTGTGTGCATGTGTATGGCTGTCAAAACTCCAAAATAGGTCAAGTAGCTCTGGGGAGATCAGTCATAAATTAGAACACTTGCTAAGCAACTGGCCATTAAAGCGAAGACCACTTGTATTTGGTTTGCTGGTCACATGGTTGCCTGGCCACACCCACCCACATGGCCACAAAGACATGCCCACCCAGTCACATGGCCACAAACCCATGCCCATCTGGTCATGTGACCATAAAGCCATGCCATCTGGTCATGTGACCAAGCCATGCCCACACAGTCACATGACCACCAAGCCACACCCACAAATTAAGCCACACCTACAGAACCGGTAGTTAAAAATTTGAATACCACCACTGTCCGTGTCCCAGATATTTTGTAGCGGTGTTTCCTCTTTTTTTATTTTCTTTAAATAAATTTTTCATTTCTTTTTCCATCATTTGTGTGAACTCTTTGTCTTTTAGGATAATTTGATTCATTGTCCATCTTGATTTCTTCTTTTGTCCCTTCCACACAATTTTTATAGGATTGTGGTCTGCCGAGTGTTCGTTACTATCTCTACCTCTTGGACCTCTGTCTTCATACCTGGAGTTATCCACACCATGTCTTTTTTCAACCATGATTGATGTATATTCGAGTAGAACATATATTCGTCTTTGGGTTAAGCTCTCCCCAGATGTCCTGCAAGCCCATTTCCTGTGTCATGTCGGAAAAGGGTTTTGGAAGCATTCTCCTTGTTTTTTAGTTTCTTTTGCTGCTTCTGTAATCTTTTTTAATGTCCACAATTCAATGGTGGTATTCTATCAGTTCGGGTCAGTTCAGCCAAAGCGTTAATAAAAAGTGCTACCAGTTTAGTTCGACCAAAGTGGTATTTCCAACAATCAGCTGGACAACCATTAGCTTTGCCGTGCAATTTAGATTAGCTAGAAAGCAGGAAATCATTAGATTTCTTGCTTTCTAGCTAATCTAAATCGCATGGCACAGCTGATACCCCCCTGCCTTGCTCCAAAATGCTTCTTTTCCCCTGAGGCCCACTAGGTCAAAAATGGGGTGCAAAAATGGGGGGATGCTGCAAAAGAAAAAAGAAAGACAAAGAAAGAGGGAGGGGAGAAAGAAAGGGGGGGAGGAGAGAAAGAAAGAAAAAAAGAAAGAAAAAAAGAAAGAGAGAGGGAGAGAAGGAGCGAGGGAGCATGGGAGGGGAAAAGGAGAGGAAGGAAGGACCACAAACCTTGCCAGTAGACCAAGGGTTTTCAAACTTGGAAAGTTTAAGACTTGTGGACTTCAACTCCCAGAATTACTGAGTTAAATGACTGGAGGAGAAATTCTGGGAGTTAAAGTCCACAAGTCTTAAAGCTGTCAAATTTGAAGACCCCTGCTCTAGATGCAGCCTCAGAGGATGCTTTTAAACAGTGCAGCAATCCAGGGATGGAAGATACCTGGAGATCATCTAGTGACATCTAGTCCAACACCCTGTTCCAGAAAGTGAGTTTCTGTCTTTTGACCCCCAGTCACATGACCCCATAGCCACACCCACACAGTCACATGAACACATAGCCATGCCCACCAAGCCACGCCCACAGAACCAGTAGTAAAAAAAATTGAGTCCCACCACTGCCACAATTGCATTGAAATCCCCTACGATGCATATATTTTCATATTTTCACATTTCCGTTATCTTTTTATGAAGCCTTTTGTAGAACTCTTCCTGTTGATTATTTGGGGCTGCAATCAAGAGAATTTGTTTCTGGTTTATTAGTACCTCCGTCATTTGTATTCTCCCTTCTTCATCTACATATATTTGTTTAATTTTTAATGATTCTTTAATATATAGTACTACCCCTCATTTCTTTTGATGTGCTAATGATGAGTACAATTTCCCCATTTTAGGATGTTCCAATAGGTTACTGTATTGTTTTTTTAATGTGCACTTCTTGAAGACAAATTATATCCAATTTTAATCTTTGTAGTTTGCTAAAGGTTTGGGTTTTTTATGGGGGAATTCAATCCATTTATGTTAACATAGAGCATCTTTACTTCCTCTTCCATTTTTTCACTTATATCTAGGTCTTACCTTTCTAGTTATTCTTCTATTTGCAGTTCATCTTGACTTTTACTTTCTATCTCCTCTCTACTTTCCTGTTCTTTGTTTGATGTAAAGTGATGTTCAAAAAATTCATGTGCATTATCTCAGGCAGTGGTGGCAAACCTTTTTCGGCTCCTGTGCATTCATTCATGCACTCGCGCTCATGTGCCAACAGCCAGAAGGCAATGCACGCTGGCCCCCCCTGCACCCCCTGCACATGCATGTGCGACCCTCCGCAGCATGCTATGCACCTGCACCTGCATATGCAATTCTCCCATTGCATGCACCATGCACCTCTGCGCATGCATTTGTGTCTCCCGTGCACCCCCCTGTGCATGCATGCCCGATACCTGACAATCAGCTGTCAGGCGGCAGTGGCACACACTCATGCGTAATGAGGCTCTTCCAGGCAAGCTCTCATGTGCTGGGAGAAATGGCTCTGCATGCCACTTCCGGCACGCGTGCCATAGGTTCACCATCATGGATCTAAGGTATCTATCCTGAATTGTTTATCTTGCTAGGAGATCAGAATTCCTTCTGGTATCAGCCTTCTAAACAACATACTATATTTGATCAGTTGTGCTGTTAAAAATTGGTACTGTCTCCACTGCTCTCTGATTCTCCTAGGTATTTTTTTTAGGGTTAAGATTTCTCTCCCTTTTGTACTTCATGGGTTCATCTCTTGTTCTTTTGTATACTTCATCTCTCAGTGTCTTCTTGGTGCATCTCTTTTGGTAATCTATGCCTTCTTGCATAATTTGTGTGAATTCTGAAAATATTGTCATTATCTCTTTGTATCCCATGTTTACTCTTTTCTAACACACCCACTAGCAATTCTGTCATCACCTCAAACACAATGTTCTGAAACCTCAGGTAAAAAGCCACCTTTTCCATTTCAAGGAAAATTATTGTCTCTTCTAGTTCTCTATTAGTCTGGGACAGTTTATGATCCATTTCTTCCACCTTTTTTTCTATTCATTCACTCTTTGTTTCCATTCTGTGGATGAAAGGATTGTGAGTATTCAACAAACAATAACAAAAAAAAATATTATTGTTTGTTGAATACTCACAATCTTTTCATCCATTTCATGTATTTCCCCCTTCATCTCCTTCATTTTGCTTTTGTTCTCATGATTTTTGGATATAACTTCCCGGCTTTTGGTCATTACTTCCTGGTTCAAAAGTAGGTTTTAGTTATTTCCTAATTCCATCAATTATCTTCAATTCAGACCCTTTAAATCTATGATAACTCTGTGTTTTTGTGTGCGCTTGCAAGCACACACATGCCTTTGAGTCAGTGTTGATTCCTGGCAACTATCTGGACAAATCCCGCAGTTTTCTTGGCAAAGTTTTTCAGAAGTGGCTGACAAATAAAGACTGGTCCAAGTCCACCAGTTGGCTTCTTTGTGCCTTGGAACTAGTTTTCAGAGACTCATTGTTTCTAGCCAGATGCCTTAACTGGCCCTCCCATGATCAATGCAATCTGTAGATAAGTAGGTAAAGGTATGCTGGAAAAATATTGTAGTTGAAAAACTGCTTTTTCTTATTGATATTGTAGAAAGTAATTTCATATGTATGTAGATCTACATAGATTTCCCCCCTCAGATTTTCACTGTAATGTTTGTTGCAAGTGCCAAGAAAGTTAAACAATGTATTCTCCTTTTGTCCCCAGTTGTCCTACTTTCCAATCATCCATATCATCCTTTGCCCATTCAGATATCTAGTAACTGTAGTGAAAGGTGGATTGTGGTGCCCATGTACTGGCAAATGGAGAATTACTGATTATTAGCTCTTCAAGTAACACTGCTGTCAAATAAAATAGGACAGTCAAAAGTAATTCAAATTAAGAAGTAGAGCGACCAAGGGCATCTTTGGAAACTATAAAAACTCAGTGCTGGTTCCTTCAATTATCATGACATTGAATAGTACTAGCCTTTTCCCCTCCACCACCCTTCCTCAAAAATGGGGGTGGGGGCACTTCCTGTTTTGAGCTTCCCCAAAGACAGACCACTGACCGCGATCGTGTGCAGTTTTGGTTCGTGCTTCGGCGTCGGAGAGCCCCAATCCTTTGGATTCAGGGCAGAAGTTACCTCGTAGGGGTGGTGGAGGAAAGGGAGACTGTCAGCTGGGTAGAAGGGAGTCGCAAATCCCCTCCTCAGCTTGGCAATTGCTTCCTCCTGAAGATGCCTGAAGCAGTGGTCTAAAATGGCCACCTTGAAGGGGAAGATTAGACTGGAATAAGATTGTGCTGGAGAGAGAGAAAGAAGCGAACAGCAGGAGGAACGGGATGATATAATCAAATAGAAGATATCCCCAGGATTAACATTTCAAAGAATCTTTAAGAAAGGATCTAAGCAGCGAAGAGAAAGAGAAAAAAAAAGGTGTGAATTGCTTTTGATAGCGTTGGGGCTTTGAAACCACAAAAGGTAGAAGCTGGAGAAGGAACTATATAATCAACTTGGATAAGTATACTTTGATTTTATATTGGCACTAATAAAGCTGAACTATAGACTGTTAAAGAGGAAATTTAATATCAATTGGATTTGATCTTTTTCTTGTTGGAAAATTGGGGTTTAAAAAGCTCTGAATAATAAAGAAGAAAAAAGAAGAGGGGTGTGTGTGAAGACTTAGTATAATAAAAAGTGCCATCTCAGTTAAACTCAACTTGTTTTTCTTTAAAAAAAAATTCGTTTCTTGAAATTGCATGGAAATTGATACAATAAAGTAAGAACTTTGAAAAATTGAAACATTGTAACAAAGAAAGAATTAGGAATATTCTGTCTTTGGATTAGTTGCTGATTCTGACATGAATTTGGCACTGGATTAGCAGAGACTTAAAAACTTGAGAGGAAGAAAAGTTGGCTCTTGGAAATAAACTTTAGAGATACTATTTGGATTAAATTGCAAATCAGAAAGTTGTAAAATGGTGATTTCTCTTCTGGCATTAAAAATGGAACTCAGAAAAATGAAAGAAACACTATAAGAACGAGGTGAATCACTGGGTTTTGCTTTAAAATTTATTCAAAATGTGACAGCAGAATATGAACAACAAAGACAAAAGGCAGAAGAGGAGGTGGAGCAAATAATAGAAGAGACCATCTTTAGTGATCATCGAAAACTAAGAACTCTTGAAAGAAAGAAGAAAAGAGTTGGAAATAAATACAGGAGATTTAAGAAATTAAATAAAAAGGGGAATATCCAAAAAATTTAAAAAGGGAAAAAGAGTCAGCAGAAATTCAAAGGGCAAAAGGAAGCTATAAATAGAGGGATAAAAACTGGAGTGAAAGAACAAAGGAGAAAAGACAGGGGGAAAGAAGGGACAAGAAACAGGATTTGGAAACAAAGAAATATGGGAATTGTAAAAATGGGGAAATCCTTAATTGGACACAGAGATAATGGGTGATTATTATATAGAAAGGGGATTCTGCAAGGTATTGAGGGGTTATATAAATAAATTTATGGTTACAAAATAGGGACTGACAAAATGGAAAAACAGAATTGTTATTTTTTGGATAATAGAATCTAATGCTCTTCCTCTTTATGTAGAGAGATAATTGTAACAATAATGGAATAAGTATATTAGATATATTGAAATATTTTTAAGATTGGAATGTTGGCTTTTTTATTTAAATATGAATGGAATAATTAATAGAATATGTGTATTAAATATATGGAAATAAATGAAATGATATAGGAGGAGAGCTGAAATTGAATTAACTTTAGGGCTTAGGATTGTTTTACTGTTTGAATTAGTAGATTAATATGTCCTTTGGGGGGAAAATTTAATAAAATTTAAAAGGAGAAAAATCATGCAGAATCTGATTTATATATGCTATGTAGTTTTAAAGGGATTATTAAGTTTAATGTTTTAGGTAATAATGTTAAATGTTTTAATGAGATTTAAAAGGGGTGAAAATAAATGAATTTATAACTTAGAGGTGGCACACTTATATTGAGATTTCAGGGGGGAAACCAATTTATAGAAGTGTCTTTTTTTTAATTAGAAATTAAGATGAAATATGATAGTTCAAAGTACTAAAGTATAATGATTATGAAATTATCATAAGTGAATTAAATAATGAGATAAATATTTGGAATAATACAATAAAATAGAAAATGTATAAAAGCACTGTTAGATAAGGAATTGCATATAAAAATTGAATATGTAACCATGGTCATATTTGTATGTATATGTGAAACCTGTGATCATGCTGTTCACTAAAAAGAGACATTAAAATATGGAAAACTGAATAAAACTTGTTTTTTAAAAAATGGGGGTGGGGTGGAGATATGGGTACCTTGGAATGAATGAAGTCTAAAAACTGTACTTCAGATTTCTATTGCTTAAGTTTTTCTGATTAACAGTTCACTGTGATTGTCCCTTTGGTGAAATTCTGCCTCCAGTTGCAAGGTCTCTGTCATATGCAGAGGCAATCACAGGTAGGAAGGGTTTGATCTAATTCTCTGCTCAAAGGAAATAGGTATGCAGCTACTAATGGCAGAAAATTAGGCAGAAAAGGAAATTTTAGGGGACTAATTCCAGCTTTGCTATAGGTTGCTTATAGCTTGTAGCACAGCAAGAGGGGAAAAATCTTCTGCATCTGAAGTGCTTCCCATGGTTTTCTTCAGTGAGAACACCTATATTGTCTTTGCACTAAACACTTTCTATTAAGTCTCAAACCTGCTTTCCTGATAAGAATTCCATTTGTGATATGGAAAACAACAATGCTCCGAATTCTACTGATTTTGATAAGGACTAAGTCCCAAGTAATTGTGCATATCACTGCATGCTTCATCCTTCTAATATAAATAAATGAAGCTTGTGAAAGATGTTGACAAACCATTTCTCAAATTATTCCAATGTTCTGGAAATAACTGGAATAACTGAAGCAAGAGGGAAGGGAAAGATAATAGGAATGAAAAAGGAATGAAAGGGGAAAGAGGAGGAAAGAGGGAAAGAGAAAGTCCAAAAAAAGGGGGAAAGTAAAATTTGTTTCAAATAGAACAAAAAAAGAGAAAAATGGGTGCTGTTGCAATAGTACACAATCACTTGCTATCGCTAAGTGAGAATTATTAAAGGTAGTTAGGTAGACCTTTGGTGTTGGAGAAGACTCCTAGAATAACATAGACAATCAATAAAAGAAACAAATGTATAATTGAACAAATCAACTCAGAGTTGTCACTTAAGGCACAAAGAACCAGGCTCAAATTATTCTACTTCAGACACCTTATGCAAAGACCCAACTGTGTAGAAAAGACTCCAATGCTGAGAAAGCTGGGAGAAAAAAGAAGAATAGCAGCTGGAGGGGGGACTCAGTCATGATGATGATGAATGCTCTGCTGGAGATTTTAAAGAACAGGCTGGGTATAGATTGTCATGGAGAAGGTTTATCTATCTGGACACATAACCAATCAGGGCAAATAGGTTTCTTCCCAAAAATGCAATTCTGCTGTGGTTGCCTGAAAGAGACCTCCAATTGTGATACAATTTACTCACCTTTGAACCAAAACAGGAGAAAGTGTATGAATGAAAACCTCTGTTTCCATTTTTTTAATCAAATGTTTGTTTTGCCAGATCACATGAAGTCCCCAAACCAGTTTTACCATTTCAAATCCAAATGCTGCGCAGCCCTAGCATTTTCCAAAGAATTAAGATCTTATCTTAATTCCTGACCAGATCTCTGGCTCTTCCCTCAGTACTTTTCAAGACATTATGAGTTTCTGATTACAGACTATCTGACTCAGATTACATTTCCCGGACCTCTGTTAAACTGCCACACATTCTTTCTCCTGATTGTGAACTCTTCTTCCTGTCTCCCTGAGCAATATTGAGCAACTACCTCTCTGTGTATTGGTATGTGCTTGGCCTGGGATAGGACACTGGGCAGTGAAGCTCCTCAGGCAATAGTTCATCTAGCAACTGGCTGCTTATTGATGGTTTCTTCTTCAGAGTTCAAGCCTTAAATGGCATAAGCATGGTTATTTGAGGGACTGCCTGTCTCCCATAATATCTGCCTAGCCAATGCAATCCTGTAGGGATGGATTCTGAATTCCTTCAATTGATCAATGTCATCGAGTTACTGGAAGAGTGCCTTCTTTGTAGCAGAGTGTGCTCTCTGGAACAAGATTCCCCCCAAGATCCAATTGGCCCCCACTCCACTGTTATTTAGAAGAGCCATGAAGACTTGGCCCTTACCCAGGCATTGATGAAGGAGAATGAGGCTCCCTTGGTTCTTCATGTTGCCATCTTTTATCTTAATGGTTTTATGTTTTATTTATTTTGTTTATTCATTTAATTTTTATGGCTACCTAAGTCAACCAAGTGACTCTGGGCAGTTTGCAGCTCTCAAACAGAACATTTAAAACCAATAAAAATAATCATAAAATAAATATATACAACAAAGATAATTAACAAATTAACAGTAGAGCCACAAAACAGACTCTTAACATATTCAGAGCCCCAGGCCCAGGTATACAGCCAAGTTTATTTACTTATTTATTCATCCATTCATTTATTTATTATATTTTAAAGCCTTACAAAAAACCTAACTGAATTGGGACCATTTTAATCTTTGAAGGAAGAATATTCCACAGAATGAATGAATGAAGAATTCTTTATTGGCCAAGTGTGATAAGACACATTTTGTCTTGGTGCATATGCTCAGGACAAGAGCTACAGCAGAGAATCTTAATTGTAAATGACAATTATGTCATTTAAAATTATAAATGACAATAATCATTGGAGAAGATGGTTCAATTGTATTTGAAGGAAGCCAACTGATACCACTTCTGAGATGTGTCAATACATCCTGACTTCATTGTGAGCGCCAGCAATGGCTGCTGTTGAGGTGTTGGAAATTTATTCAGTTTTTATAGCTCCAGTGTTTTCTACATCCTTATTTTGGGTCTATTTTTCAGTATTCCTCTTCTAATAGAATTTAAAATTTTAGAATTTTTTGAAACTCAAAAGATTTTCTGCAGGCAAACTCTGAGGTTATAACACATTTAGCTTGTGTTATGGATAAAGTTCTAGATCATTACATTTAAATAGAATGTGAATTGTAATTTTTCATCCTAGATTGCTGAGAGTTAAAGCTTCCAATATCTAATGTTCACTTCCACACAAGAAATACCGCAACTGTTAGATCTGGGAGGATGGTTCAAGAACGGAGGCAAGACTCAGATAGCAACAACAGCTCTTTATTAGTGATTTCAGATCTGAGCAACTAATCCCAGCCGCAGCAGCCCCTTATATAGGGCTGGCTGCGGCTAGGCAGCCAATGAAGGCGATTTGAGTTTGCCGCTCTTGGCAGGGCCAATCGCGGCAGCCCGTTTACTGGCCAATCGCATCAGTCTATGGCAACCAATCACGATCGGCTATCAGCGGGCCAATCAGAGTTGCAGGCTTTCGAGCCTGCTAGTCCGGAACACCCCTCCCCTCTCGGTTCCGTTTAAGGGGTGGAGTAATGTAGTCTCACAGGTAGGCAGGTCTTCGCACCTGTCTACCTGACTTACGCAATTCCAATTGTCCATGTTCAAATTCGGGTTCAGATGGACTGCTTGCTGGATCAAGCAGGAAAGGTGAACCGGTGCCATGGTCAGGGCTCTTCTCTGGTGCCCCCGGGGTGATAGAGTCCTCAGCTTCGTTGCTACTGCCATGGCTCCCCGGGCTCGCTGAACCTGCCTGGCTGCTGTTTCTTGGTGAAGCGTTCGTCTGCCCAGGCTCAGCTACAGCTGGTGAGTGTTGCAAAGTACGGTGTGGTGATCTTGGTGTTAATTCAGAATAAACAGGTGTTGGTTCTAATTCTGAGTTCACAGCTTCCCCTCCCCCCCCTGGTGTCAAAGTTAGGGTCAGGGTTGGAAGTTGTAGTCAGTCTGGAGCGCAGCTGGTCAATATGGCGTTTCCACGCTCTGCCATCAGTGGTGAGTAAACGGTAGGAGAGAGGACCCGTAACTTGAGTTACTTGAGCAGGAATCCAGAGGGGATCCCCAGAAAATTTTTTTGCGAATACAAGGTCTCCTACCTAGAAGGCATGGTGCTTGCTGCTGGAACCCAGGGGCTTTTCCGGGCTGTAGGCAGGGTGCAAACGGTCTAGAGGCAATCTGAGCTTCCTGGCCATCAGGAGTTCAGCTGGACTCTTGTTGGTCGTGCTGTTTGGTGTGATGTGTTGCAGGAGCAGCATTCTAGTGACTTTGTCGTGGATGTTACCTTGTTCCATTTTCTGCAGGGTTTTTTTTGTAAACTGAACCATTCGTTCAGCCCTACCATTCGCCGCAGGATGAGCCGGCGATGTGAGTGCGTGTCGGATGCCCCATTCCGCTAAATACTGTTCAAAGGCTAAGGCAGTAAATTGGGGCCCATTGTCAGAGACCAGGACATCTGGTAAACCGTGTGTGGCGAAAAGTCTGTTCAGTTTTTTGATGACTGCCTCAGTAGTGGTTGCTTTCATTTTATTGAGCTCAAGCCAGTTAGAATACACATCTACAGTTATTAAGAAAGTGTGGCCTCTCGTAGGTCCCGCAAAGTCAATATGAATGCGAGACCAGGGACCCCTGGGTGTTTCCCATTCTGCTGGTAGAGCTTTTGGTGGGGCTGAGTGGTTTTCCTGGCATCTGTTACAAGAGGCGACCCAGGTTTCGATTTGTTTGTCCATACCTGGCCACCAGGCGTAACTTCTTGCCAGCGCTTTCATACGCACGATGCCCGGGTGTCCATCGTGTAGCATTTGCAGGACCCTTTTTTGTAACTTAGTTGGTACAACAACTCAGTCTCCCCACAAGATGCACCCTCTTTGTGAAAAAAGTTCTGTTTGTCTGTTTTTAAATGGCTTAAATATTCCCTTAGGGTCGTAATCTGGCCATCCCCTCTCCACCCAGCCAAGAACTCGTGCCAAACAAGAGTCTCTTCTGGTTTCAAAGGTGATGTCTTGGGACGTTACTGGAGGTGAGGGCATTGTCTCTATTTGCAGTACTGGGAGCATGGGAGCTGGGTCTTCCTGTGGCTCAGGTAGTGGCGAGCGGCTCAAGGCATCTGCGTGAGGAATAGATTTCCCTGGGCGATACTTTAATTGATAGTCGTAGGCAGCGAGAAATTCCGACCATCGCGTCATTCTGGGGGAGAGAATGTGTGGAGTAGGTTTGTCACCCACCAGAATCCCAAGTAGTGGCTTATGGTCCGTTATAATAGAAAATGGTCTCCTGTAAACATACTCATGAAATCTTTTAATTGCAGAGACAATAGCAAGGGCTTCCTTATCTAAATGGCTATAGTTTCTTTCTGTTTTTGATAGAGTTCTTGAAAAAAATGCAATTGGTGCCTCTGAGCCATTTGGTAGGACGTGGCTCAGGATGGCCCCCACCCCAAACGGTGAGGCATCACAAGTGACAGTCAAGGGTAGTGTCTCGTTATACTGAATTAGTACTGCATTAGAGGTAAGGAGGTCTTTCACTTGCTGGAAGCCGTGTTCCTCCCGACGTCCCCAAATCCAGGATGCCCTTTTTTCGAGTAGTCTATGAAGGGGCTCAGCAACAGTTGCCTTCTGGGGTAGGAAGATGTTATAAAAGTTAATAAGTCCCAGGAAGGCTTGGAGGTCGGTTTTGTTTTTGGGTCTTGGGGCATTTTTGATAGCTGCCAATTTTTCTCTGGGGTGGATTCCTTGCTTGTCAAGGAGGTAGCCAAGAAACTCCACCCTTTCTGTGCAAAGCTGGCATTTTTCTTTCTTAACTTTGAGGCCAGCATCCTTGAACCTCTGTAGGACTGTTCTGAGGTGTTTCTCTAATTGACTTTTTGTGGGTGCTGCTATTAATACGTCATCAAAATAGGGCACGACCCCTTTTATACCTTGTAATAGTCTCTCCATCAGGCTTTGAAAAATCCCTGGGGCTACGCTTACACCAAACTGGAGCCTGTTGAATTTGAATGCATCACGATGTGTGACTATAGTTTGGGCTTCTGCAGTCTCGGGATCAACTGGTAGCTGTTGATACACTTGCGCTAGATCTAATTTTGTGAATATTTTGCCACCCCCAAGTGAATGCAGGAGATGTTGAACAACTGGTACTGGGTAGGCGCTCTGCTGTAGCGCATGATTGAGGGTGGCCTTGTAGTCACCGCAGAATCTTATGGACCCGTCAGACTTTATGGGGGTGACAATTGGTGTCTCCCATCGGGCGTGGTCAATGGGTTCTAACACGCCTTGTGCAATTAATTTGTCCAGTTGCTCATCAATTTTGGATTTGAGAGCAAAGGGAACTCGGCGTGGCTTTAGGCGAATGGGTGCAATGTCGGGGCGAAGATTAAACGAAATGGGGGACCCCTTGTACTTGCCTAGGCTTTTGTTGAACACTTCTTGGAAGTCGTGGATGAGGGCCGCCTCCCAGTCATCGTCTTCAGTATGATGGATGCCAGCCATTCCGATTCCTAATGGCGTGAACCACTGAAGGCCCAATAGACTTGGCCGGTCTCTGTCTACGATGGTGAGTGGTAGAATTGCATTATGTCCCTTGAAAGAGACCTGGAAATGGCGGGTACCTGCGACTGGAATCCAGTTGCCTTGATAGTCTTTCAGTATGAGTCTCTGACTGCTGAGGTCTTGGCGTCGGATGTTGGGGATCAGCTGCTTGAGTGTTTTCCAGGATACCATGGATAATGATGACCCAGAGTCGACTTCCATGATGCATGGTTTGTTTTCAATGGTGACCTTTACTCGGATTTTTTAGCGTCAAGTGATGAAGCGTGGCCGATGGTGATGGTTTGATGAGCCTCCTCTTGTCTGGGTGTGCCGTTAAACCTTCGGGGCCTGCTGTTCTGGTTCCACTGGCTGCTAGGGCGGTCCCTCTGTGTGGTGGAGTTGCCATCATTTCTCTATGGGCTGCTCCCTCTCCGTCTGGGGATGGAATTTCTCTTGTTTCTGCATACCTTCGCGATGTGCCCTCGTTTCTCACAAAAACGACACATGGCGTCTAAAAATCTGCATTCGGATCGAGGATGGTTTCCCCCACATCCGACGCATTGGTAGTTGGATTTACGACTCCGCTGGTCTTGTTGCTCACATTCTGACCGGAGTCTGTGGACTTCTTCCTCCTCGCTGTCTGAGGATGACTCGATATCTTCATGATGGGTGGTTGATGTGTACTTGTCTGGAGGTTTCCCAGCATCGTTGCTGGGTTGGCGGTTGGTTCCGCTGGTTCGACGCATTCGTGCTGCTGATTTATGAGTGGCTTCAGCTGCGGTAACATCTGCTATGGCATCTGCAAGCGAGATGTCTCCCTTGGCCATGATCTTGCTCTGGACGGTTGGGTCTCTGAGGCCAAGGACGATGCGGTCTCTCATGGCTTCTTCGAGATTGGCAAAGCCACATAAACCGCCCAGGTTCCTCAGATCTGCCACAAAATCCCCAACGCTCTCACCTTCACGCTGGTCCCTCTGGTAGAACTCGTGTCTGCGAATGAGAGTTGGCACGGCTGGGGCGTAATGGTTGCGCAGGATGGGAGCAAGGGTGTCCCAATCCATGGTTTTAACCTCAGCTGGCTTCGCTAAGGCTTTAGCCATCTTAAATACGGCTGGCCCACAATAGGTTAGAAAAACGGCTCGTTTCTTGCTGGGCGTGGCATCCTTGAGGTTGTTGGACTCCAGGAACATTTGAAATTTGTCCATATATGAGTCCCAGTCTTCGCTAGCTGGATCGAATGGGGCGGGTGGTATAGCGCTGCTGGCCATGTCCCCGTTGTTGCGCTCTGTCAGCCACGTGCTCTTTCAGCTAGTTCAAATCAATAGAGTTCGTTGCCTCCGCATCCCATCCTCGTCGCCAGTGTTAGATCTGGGAGGATGGTTCAAGAACGGAGGCAAGACTCAGATAGCAACAACAGCTCTTTATTAGTGACTTCAGATCTGAGCAACTAATCCTAGCCGCAGCATCCCCTTATATAGGGCTGGCTGCGGCTAGGCAGCCAATGAAGGTGATTTGAGTTTGCCGCTCTTGGCAGGGCCAATCGCAGCAGCCCGTTTACTGGCCAATCGCATCAGTCTATGGCGACCAATCACGATCGGCTATCAGCGGGCCAATCAGAGTTGCAGGCTTTCGAGCCTGCTAGTCCGGAACAGCAACCTTTCTAATGCCCCAGTGGTTCATTTGGTTCTGTTGGAATGGATATAAATAGAGTACCAGTAAACGTAATGTAAGCAATACTTTTTCTAATTCAGGGATGGGAACATGATATATATCAACACAAATTTGCTCTTGATGCCTTACAGGCAAATGTTGAATTTGGTTTAATTATTCTTTTGATCCTTTAAATTAAAAGAAACCAAGAGGTGCTAAATACTCACAAATGCCTACTAAGGGCCCACAGCATTTTTTTACAAAATTAAAGTAACAGAAGGTTATACAGTAGTCAGAGGATATGATGGAGAGCAAGGTCATCAGTTTGCCTTCTAATAAATGTTGTGTGTCTAGCTGCCAAGGCAGCTATTTTGTTAATGGTTTTAAGGCATGTATCTCAAATACCTGCAAATCCTGAAACTAGCAATTTTCCTGCTTCTATTTGAATAGGGATTATGTGCTCCCCAGCCAGCCCTTCCATTCTGAAGTTGATATAGGAGCTGCTGTTAGAATTCCAACTGAACACTTGTTTACATCTTATATAAACACGTAGAGAAGGGGAATTAAAACGGAACATTTCCTATTTTGTCATGATTATTATTATAAATTTTGAAACATGTTCCTTCCAGGGGTGGGAATCTACCAGTTCAGACTGGGTCTATAGAACTGATTGTTATGATTCTGCGTAGTTTGGAGAACTGGCAAATCATGCCCCTGGATGGCCCCGCCCCTTTCCGCCTCTCCCTCCTCGCTCAGTCAGTCCTTATCGCACTTGTGCAACATCACGCACATGGCCAACATTGCTGACTGCATTCTCCCCCACCCAGTCACTCCTTAAGGTATTTCTTTTTTTTTCTCTCCTGACGATCAGCTGTTCTGATGATCAGCTGTGCCAGGATCCCTCTTGCTCTCTGTCAGGCTACAGAACTTTTTCCCATTCAATTAACAACAATGAACTTCTGAAAACCAAACATATCAAAAGGAATCCTTTATTGAGATGAGATGAGATTCATGTAGGAGTTCAAAGCAGCGTCTAAAGTCTCTCGGGCATATAGGGATAGATAAGGGAGTTTAGAACCCCTCCCCTTATCTCAATGTGTATTTAGTGAAACAAAAGCCAGTATGTTAATCCCCCACTTTTTTTGTAAGGAACAATCTTTTTCACAGTTTCCCAGGGCATACCTAATTTCCCCCCACCCCCTTTCAGAATGAACTTTTCCAGAGGTTCCCAAGACACATCTCAGTGTGGAATTTTTATGGTCTTCTCATCTCCTGGCTGTGCCTCCCAGAGGTGATAGGTTCCGGCCATCTGGGTTTTCTTCCTCCATTGTATCATGTGTAGGTTATACAAATTCGATATAAGATTAAATATATTCAGAATTTTTGGTAGGGTAGACATTTTAATTGCCGCAATTTTCCCCAGTAGTGATAGCTGTAATTTCCCCCACATTTCCAATTCTTTTTTGATTTGTATTATTAATTTGTCATAGTTATCTTTTTTGATTGAAGAGCATCTTGCTGTTAACCAAATGCCTAAATATTTTACCTTTTTCACACTTTGCATTCCCAATTTTTCTTCTAATTCTGTTTTGTTTATCTTTTAAATTTTTAGTCAATAATTTTGTTTTGTTTTTATTACTCTTAAGGCCTGCAACTTTGCCAAATTCCTCTATTTCCTTTATTAATTTTACTCCCATATCCTCTATATCTTTTTCAAACTGTACCAATAAGATTGGATAAAACCTTTTTTAGAGAATTAGATCGAATAACAAGTAAATTTGTTTGGGATGGGAAAAAAGCTAGGATAAAAATGAAATTGTTACAGGACAAAAGAGAAAGGGGTGCCTTTGGATTCCCTGACTGGGAAATGTATTATCAGGCTGCAGCTATGGTATGGATTAAAGATTGGATCAACCTGGAAAATAAAAGAGTATTGTCGATAGACTTGCAGAGAGGGTGGCATAGTTTCCTATGGGATGAGAAATGTAAACAGCATGCATATTTTTAGAGACACATGATGAGAGATTCATTAATTCAGACATGGAACAAGATTAAAAAGAATCATTATACTAAAATACCGAACTGGCTGTCAACTATGAAAGCATAAATCTACCCAAATGCAATGGATCTGTGGGGAAAAGAGGAATTACAAAGACCTATTAGACACACAAGGAAGATTAAACATGAGACAAGAATTACAGCAACAAAATATAAAGATAGATTGGTGGCCATACATGCAAATTCAGGCGAGCTATCAGAAGGACAAATAATAATTTGGTTTCTACATGGAAATGCATCAGTTAGATAAAATTCTACAAGAAATGGAAAAGAAAATGATTTCAAGAATATAAAACTTTCTACTAGATTTTAAAATGGAAGAGGAGGTGGTCAAAGAGACAATGGTGGTATGGGCGAAAAATGTTGGCCACAATATAGACCTGGAAAATTGGGAGAGAATGTAGGGATCAAATTACAAACTGATTACATCCACAGCATACAAGGAAAATTAATACAAAATGTTCTACAGACGGCACCTTCCTCCCGCTAGATTGGAAAAAATGTTTAACTCAGACCCAAATTGTTGGAAATGTGGAAAAGAAAAAGGCACTTATTTTCATACCTGGTGGACATGCCAGGAAGTGAAAAAATATTGGAATACAATTAGATAATGGATAGAAGAAATCACGAATCAGAAAATTGAATTTAATCCGGAAACTTTTTTAATTAGGTATGATAACACAAAAATGCAATAAAACAGATAGATATATTATGCTACATATATTAACAGCTGCAAGGATTTCATACGCACAACTTTGGAAGGAAAAAAGGGTTCCACTGGAAGGCATGGTTATAAAAAAAAAAATAGATTGTATAGAGATGGACAGGCTAACGATGAAAATTAAAGACAGAGAAGATTCCATTTATTATAGGGCCTGGGATGCCTGGTATGAATGGTTTAGAAATAAAAATAAAATAAAATGGCAATTAGGAAAAGAATGAGGGAATATGTAAATATGTAAATATACCATGGAGAAGATTGAGATGTAAGGATAAAAGATATTGATTTATAGTAAGATATAATGGTAAAGGAATAAGTAAATACATATACTGAAAAATGTGAGGAGATGCAAAAAATGTCTTGATGTTGATAACAATGTATAAAGTTTTATTTTATGTTTTCAAAATTTGGAAACTTAATAAAATTTATTTTTAAAAAAGATTAAATATATTCAGGTTACATCAAGAAAGGATTTCTTTATCAGTCTCTCCCGCCCCTTTTCTTCTTCCACCAAAGAAATGACAGATACATGGATCTGACATCCTGCCCTCCTTAAAAAACAGATAGGTCTACCTGGAAAAAAACAAAAATCTTGCATTACATTTGCAATTCAGGATGGTTTATCAGGGTATTTTAGGTGGAACTTTCGTAGTAATATGGGTGCTTTTATGTGTCGTTTGGCTACCCACTCATTTTCTGAGGAAGGAAGGTGTTTCCAAGCTACTAAGTATTGTGTGGATTCACAGTGAGTGTGTGAATCAAGGATATCTTTAATTTCAAAATGTTGTTCCCCATGTACCATGATAGGGGTTGGAGGTGTGGGAAGGGGGGGTTATGAGGTTTGACGTGATCTCCGGTATGAGCAAGCTACAGTGAAATACTGGATGAATCTGCCAAAGTGTTTTGGGAAGTTGAAGCTCTACCGTTATGGGGTTAATAATTCTGGAGTTGGGGAATGGGCCAATGAATTTTGGTGCTAATTTCTTAGAGGGCTGTAATGATTTTAAGAATTTTGTAGACAAATATACATGGTCCCCAATCTTGAATGGTTTAGGTTCGCAAGCGTTTTTTGTCTGCATGAGTTTTATAAACTGCTCTAGCTTCCTGTAAAGATAATCTTACCACTGGCCACATGGCTTGTAAGTTATCCATCCACTCCTTAAGGGAGGGGATTTCAGGATCTTTGGTGGGTAGTTCTGGCATGGGGTTGAACTCTTGGCCCGTGGCTACCTGGAATGGGGTGAACCCCTTGCTACTATGGACTGAGTTATTGTATGCTACCTCTGCAAATGGAAAAAGGTCAGTCCAATTATCCTGTTGGTGACTAATAAAACATCTTAAATATTGTTCTAATAAACTGTTCACTCTCTCTGTCAATCCGTCCATTTGGGGGTGATTTCCTGATGACAACCCCTGGGTGGAGCCTAATAGGTTTAAAAATGCCCACCAAAATTTGGATGTGAACTGAACACCCCTATCTGAGATAATCCGCTGGGGAGCTCCATGAAGGCGATAGATGTGTATTAGAAACATCTTTGCCAATGCCTTGGCAGTTGGGATCTTTTGGCATGGGATAAAGTGAACCTGTTTGGAAAAAAGATCAGTTACAAGCCAAATGACAGTATTTCCAGCACTTTCGGGAAGCTCCACTATACAGTCCATAGATTGTAATTGTCCATTCTTTTGGAGGACGACTGCTCCAACTGCAACATCACTACCGTCTGCTTGGATGACAAAAGGTTGTACAGGATCTGGATGCTTAAGGACTGGTTCTGCTGAGAATAGACGTTTGAGTTTCTCGAATGCCACTTGGCATTCCATTGTCCAGATAAGGGGTTGCCTTGGTTTCGGTTTCTCCCCCCCCCCCCACTTTCATTTTTAGCAAGTTCGTGATAGGGAGGGTGATGTTTGCAAAAGCTGGAATGAATTGGCGATAAAAGTTCGCAAACCCCAGGAAACTTTGCAATTGTTTGCAGGTGTGCGGTGGGTCCCAGTCCAGTACAGCTTTTACTTTCTGTGGGTCCATCTCTATTCCCTCGTAGGATATTCTATATCCCAAATAGTCAATTTTTTCTTGATGGAATTCACATTTAGAGAGTTTTGCATATAGTTTAGCATCTAAGAGTTTTGTGAGGACTGCATGGAGTAGCTTGATGTGTCTTCCATCATTTCCGTGTAGATTAAAATATCATCAAGATACACCAGAACCCCTTTATATAAAATTCATGAAGGGTTTCATTGCTCAATTGCATAAACATGGCATGCGCTCCTTGCAGTCCAAAGGGGAGCACTTTAAATTCATAGCATCCCAATGGTGTGTTAAAAGCTGTCTTCCACTCATCCCCTTCCTTTATTCTGATGCGGTAATATGCCTCTCGTAAGTCTACCTTTGAAAAAAAAAAATCCTTTCGAGAGGTGGGCTAACATGTCCTTCATGAAGGGGAGTGGATACATATTCTCTATGCAAATTGAGTCCAATCTTTTGTAAGCGTGCTGAGCCATCTTTCTTTTTGCGGAATAACACTGGGGCAGCTATTTTAGGATGGGGCAGGTTCAATGAAACCCCTTTTTAATTTTTTATCGATAAATGCTCTGAGTTCTTTCAGTTCTCTGGGGGACATGCAGTACATTTGTGGTTTTGGGAATTTAGCCCCTGGTAGGTTTTCGATGGCGCAGTCTGTGGTGCGATGGAGTGGGAGTTCATCACAAACTTCCTCACTAAATGCGTGGGCCAGATCCTGGTACTCATTTGGGATGTTAACGGTTTCAACCGACTGTCCGGTCATGGCTGTCTCTCTGTTCACTGTTCCTTTCTTTATCCTTTCCTCTGAGCTATTTGCAAATACTACGTCTCTCTAGAAGTGTACAGTTCCTCTCCTCCAATTTATTTTTGGATTCCATTTCTGCAGCCATGTGAGACCTAGGACTAGCGGCTCTTCCATTCCTGGGGCTATAATGAATGTGACCATTTCCCTATGGTTCCCTATTCTTATTTTTAATGGTTCTGTGGTAAACCTGGCTGGCTCCCCCCCCCCCCGTATAATTCCATCTAATTGGTAGAAAGCGATGGGGTTTTCCGTTTCTTTCAGTTGGATCCCCAATTTTTCTGCAAGGGAGGGATTTATTAGGCATCGGGTGCATCCCGAATCCAGCAACGCTGCAATTTCCTCCCCCTTCCCTCGGCTGGGGATAAACAGTCTCAGGGGTAGGGTGATTGGTTCAACTGGATTGCTTACCAGCGGGTCGTCTTCTGGATCACTTTCGGACTGGCTCAGGTCCCCTCGGAGCATTGGGGGTTCTTCCTCTGAGTTGGTGGGGGATCGGAGTCCCACATCTATTCGGCCTCTCAGGCCAGTCTCCTTTCCTCGAGGGCTGGATGTTCTGGGTTTCCCCCTGCTGAGTGGTCTAGCTTTCTGGCAGGGGTTTTCGAATGGCATTCTGCTGCGTGGTGTCCCTCATTTCCACACTTAAAGCAACCAGACGTTCTTGGAGTCATGGTGGATTGGGGTTTGAAAACTTCCCATTTCCCCAGGGGTGGGAATCTTTTCCAAAACTTGCCACTGTGGTACCAATTACGAGTCATGTCTATTTCCGCCTCCTCTGCCATCATGTACCATTCATGCAGGAGGTTTGGGGCCCCACGGGCCAGACAGGCAGTGTATAGGTCATCATTTAGTCCATCGTTGAACCAACAGACTAGGATATCCTCGGGCCAGTCTACCCGGCCGGTCAGGTCAAGAAATTCCTTGGTGTATTCAGCTACCAGGCGACCACCTTGCTTTAAGACTCTGATGCAGTCTCAGGCTTTTCTATTGGCAAGATGGTCTACAAAGTGGTGGCATAGGGCCATCATGAAGCGGTCGAGGTTCCTTAATTCTGGGGCATTGATGTTGTAGAACATCACCATCCATCTGGCTGCTGCCCCTTCAAGGGCCAGGGTGACGACTCATATTTGGGATCCCTGGGTTTGGAAATTCTGCCCATATTTTGCATGTAGGTGAGCATTTGTGCCAGGAAAAATCCCAGTTTCTGGGGGTTCCCCTCGAATTTTACTCCCAGGGGTCGGACCTTCCTTTGCAGTTGTATGTCTCTGGGTTGGCCAGGGTTAATCCCCTGTTCTGGGGCATTTAGGGGTTGGGTACCTGGTATGGCTGCTGGTTCTTAAGCTTGTCCTGCTGCTCGATCATTCTCAGCTGAATCTGGGCTGGCGGCTCAGGTTCTCTCATTTTCTGGTTCCCTCGCTCTCCTGCATTGGCATCCTGGTGCATCCCTCATCTCGGGCTTCCCTCACGAGGCAATTTATGTACTGTCTCAGTCAGTCATCGGCCGGTGGCTCCTCGCCCCATCCTTCCTGATCTGATAGGGCCTCCAGCTCCAATTTCCATCCGGGTTTACAATTGCCCTGGGTGAAGGTTACTCCCCTGGTTCTTCCGTCCCAGCTGTCTCTCTTTCCTACGTCTATAGACCACCGGGGCTTTGTGGAGGTTTCGTAGGCAGCTTCTCTATCTTCAATGGAGTGCACCGAGTCAGTATCTGGCTGGGTAAGTGTTGACGTTTCTCCCCAGCATTCAGCTTCCCCTTGGTCCTTGCTGTACTCAGACATTTTCCTTTCTTGCAGGGTCCCCTCGGTGGAGTGGAGGGTTTGGGGTTTTTTTTAATTTCCTCTCCGGGCTGACCTCTATTGCAGACACTGCTTTATGTCAGGCTACAGAACATTTTCCCATTCAATTAACAAGAATGAACTTCTGAAAACCAAACGTATCAAAAGGAATCCTTTATTGAGATGAGACAATTCATGTAGGAGTTCAAAGCAGCATCTAAAGTCTCTCAGGCATACAGGGATAGATAAGGTAGTTTAGAACCCCTCCTCTTATCTCGATGTGTATGTAGTGAAACAAAAGCCAGTATGTTAATTCCCCCCCCCCAACACCATCCCTTTTGTAAGGAACGATCTTTTTCACAATTTCTCAGGGCGTATCTCACTGTGGAATTTTTTATGGTCTTCTCATCTCCTGGCTGTGCCTCTCAGATGTGATAGGTTCCAGCCATCTGGGTTTTCTCCCTCCATTGTATCATGTGTAGGTTATATAAATTTGATATAAGATTAAATATATTCAGGTTACATCAAGAAAGGATTTCTTTATCAGACTCCCCCACTTTTCTTCTTCCACCGAAGAAATGACAGATACATGGATCTGACATTGTCTTACTGATTCTCCCAGGACGCTTCCCTGAGGCCCAGGAGGCAAAATAAGGCATGGGGAGTGGGGGGGGGGCTTCAGCCCCTCCATGTTCCATTTTTTGCCTTCCTGGGCCCAGGGAAGCCTTCTGGGAAGAAAAACATCCCCCAGGAGGCTTCCCTAAGGCCCAGAAGGCCCAAAAGTGGAGTATGGGGGGGGGGGTTGCTGCAAAAAAGAAACCACACCCACCCAGTCCCATGTCCACACTCATCTAACCATGCCCACCGTGCCACACCCACATAACCAGTTGTTAAAAAATTTGAAACCCACCTCTGGTTCCTTCCCATGTTACAGTTGTACACATTTAAAACTTTCTATGTATTCTTATAACAGCTAAACACTATTGTTAAGCCAATATAATTCAAAGCAAACAAGAAAGTAGCTCTTAAAATTAGTATAGGCTTGGGCAAATAAATAAATAAATCACAAATATTCTTATTTTGAAATTAATGAGAGCTTCATAAATATAAAGTCTGGCCCAAGTGACTGATATCAATTAACCTCTGGTGAGTAAGTCTGATTTATTCTATAAATCAGATGGAATCAGGAAGTTCAAAAGTCCTATACTCTACTTATACTAAATAAGTTCTACTTACTTAGAACATTTAAATTTTTACCGCACACTCATTTTGAATTTCGTTTTGATTTGTTTTTCTGAATGCAATAAGGTATTAAGCAGCAAGAAACTTGTATTTAGAAATGCAATTCAATTCAAAAGATCAGTAAAGCTCCAAACCATTTTCTTTTTCCAAATCAAATTGGAAAAATGAATGAAATTTGTTGTTAATATCAAACTGACCCAATTCAAGCTTCCCCATTTGATGTGAATCTTCAAATGAGAAGTGATCCTAATAAACATTGTGACTCCCATATTTAACCAGTTGCTTAAGCAGTCTGAACCAAGTTGCAGTACTATATTGTACCTTCTTTTAAGAGCATGAATTCCCATTCCTTTCCATAGCCATGGAGCAGAGTTAACTAGAACTTACTACCATAAGCTGGAATTTATTACGCCATGTTCTAGTTGTGCATCCTGACCCTCACTTCAAGACTTGAAATAGTTACTTCTGTTACTATGGGGCCAAACTGGCCGTCAACATCTTGTTCAACTCCCTTGCAAATGAAAAGGACATCTGTGCTGTCCCAGCCAGTCTATGGGAATTGCAGTTACTTAGGAATTATGAGCTGTCCCCTTAAGGGAAGGCATCATGGTAAATGTAGTTAAAGGTATCCTGGGAAATGTAGTCCATATCATGTGACCACATTTGGTTCATCACTAAATTGACCCTCGAAGGGTTGGGGGAGTTTCCCTCATTCTTTGTCGGAACTCTCCAATTTATGGCAGCTTCTTTCTATCGCTATGAGATGGGCTGGGAGATAACTCCTTTTACTACAAGGCAGATATACAAAGGATTGGTCATTAAAGAACTACTTTGTCACAAATGTGAGTTATGAGAATACCTGATGAACCAATAAATGTTCTTTGTTATGGACATCTTGTTAAGTTATCTATCTGCATCTGTACAGTTTATAAATCCACCTCTGTGCAGAAGGCAGAAAAGTAAAAGATGTTCTCCTGAGGCCCATCTATATATAAGATTGTTAATTTGGATTTGTGATAAAGCAAAGTAATATTGAAGCCAGGAGTGAATATGCAATGTTAATCTAAACCTGCATTTCCCATCGTCTCTCTTTGTGAGCATCGGAACTCTTTCCATGCTGTGGATGGTGGGAGGGGTTGGAATTAACATCTCTAACACTAGAAATGAAATTGGTTATACTATGTTACACTGAAGTTTGTGAAAGTTCCTCATCCCTAGGATACATATTTAATCTGACTGAATCTACTTTGTGCAACATAACTGCAAAGAATGCTACTAGATTCCATAGTGCCATCATACATTCTCCTCTTTGACTGCCAAGATAACCATGTGCATCATTAATCCAGCTGTAGAAATGATGGAGAAAATGCTTTTATTGTGCAGAGAACATGAGATAAGGAAGAAAACTGGTTTAACAGTGGGATTGAAGAAATCTCTCAGTAGCGAGTGCCGCTTTTCTGCAAAGAACTGTTTCAAGTTTCCAGAAAAGTAATAAATAAAAGTCCATTTTCTAAGCATTGACCTTAGAGACAACTTTCAAACTGGGTGCTTAAAGGAAACAGTGGGTGTCACCACCTAACTGAGACCCAACAAAATCCCAAGAACCCAAGAAGTGAAACTCAAGAAATGTTTCTAGCCAAAAATGTTAGAAGTTATCAAGTTACTCTTCTTTCTCCGGTGCCCAACTTGATATTTATGAGGATTATTTGCTTTGAGATATGTTACGGAAATGTGCTGTTCTTTCAGATTAAATAACAAATCTTACAGGTCTTGAAAGTGTGGATATAATTCCAATAATAAGCAGCTTGGCACCCACAGCATCAGAATTATGGCCAATTGAAACTGGTTTTTCTATTACCTGAAATTCCTTGGGGTCAAATATATGTAGCGCACAGTCAGGTATTTTCTCCAGTGAGTTTCACTATGTTCTCCCCATCTTTTACAAAATAAGATTACTAAACCTACAGTAAATCAAGAGAGATGAAGTGAGAACTTAATTCTTTCCTCTTCAGAAAGCATTTTCTAATTTAAAATTATGACCTATGGTAGTCATAAGTCTCCACTGGGGAGGTTCAAGTGAGTTCCATACCAGGATACAAGAAGCATGGAAGTTGGGGTGTGCATCACAGTGTCAAACATCCTTCCTCATGGGTTGTACAAACATCCATGGGAATAACTGCTATTCTCCCATGCAAAAAGAGCTAAAACCACCACGGGTATGGAGTGCCAAATCTACTTTTGTTTTTAGTGATAAAGAAACCTTCACCTAGGGCAACCTGTTTATGAAGATCATATGATATAATATTTCCCCATAGAAATCAAATTATTTCTAGTTCTTGGTCATTTCTCCAGACCCATTGAACATCTACATCAGTGGTTCCCAAAGTGTTTTTCATTATATTGTATTGTAATGTGTAATTAGTAATTTACACTGCTTAGAGCCCTTCGAAACGAAGGTTGTCTAGAATTTGTATAAATAAAGAAAAAAGTGTAAAATTGTTCCTTGGTTTTTGATGGTTATGTTAGCATATAGCATATAATGTAAACCCTATACCTAAATGAAATAAATATTGTAATTTGTACTGTGTGAAATAGGGTTTTTAGCAAAGTACTAGAAAATCTGTGACTCATGGGCCATCTCGAGAGATTTCCTTACCAGATTTCTCAGTGACTTCAGTAGAGCTTCTAATGTACTGCCTTCAGTGGAAAAGTTGGGCTACATTCAGAGATGCATTTGCCTTGAAAATAGCTTATGTTGAACTATACAGCACAATAAAGCATCGGCACAGGAAATGTTTTGTGACATTTTGTATTATATCACAAAGGATTTTATGTTAAAGTTTATGTCATAAATAGTTTTATAACATTTGCCAAATTTCAATTCTACAGGAGTCCTGAGTCCTGGACTTTGAATGCATTCTGTAAATTAGCTGTAAATTAGCCTCTTTGAGGTACCTTGGTTCAAAAGGTTGCACCATTTCACCCAGTTAAAGGACAGGGAAAACACCAGGCTTCCTAAACAAATGATTCAGATTCAGTCATAAGTGCCATTTCACTGGGCTGTGATCTAGCAGAGTTTCCCAGCAGAGGAAAGAAAGGGAGTTTTTCATCTCTTACTTTTTGCACAGCCTCCTGTTCTCCCATCATTTTCCTGGATATTTCCCTTCATAAAATTCCCTACTAGAACACCTGCAAGTGTCTAGAAATGAATATGAGTTTGTGTAAGGGAAAAGTTGTTTTCTTCCCAATTCTTGAACTCTAGACTTAGCCTAGTGCAGTGATTCTTAAAGTAACTTGATTTACATCTAAATAGTATTAAATTCTTCCAACTAAAGAAATCCACCTATGCTGAGAAAAACAACCTTCCAAAGAGATTTTGAATAATTCTATTCAGGCTCCTCCTCCCTCTTTATTTCATTTGTTGCTTAGTTTTTAGAAATTGACTGCCACTGCAAAATCCTTCATTCTTGACCACATCATTCCTGGTAGTTCTTAAACTGTGCTTTTGAACTGCAAAATGACTTGTCCTCAACCATCAGATGAACTTGTATTTTTTGTGAATGGAAGGAAGGTAAGGATTTCTTTTCTTTAACAGAAAATTTACTTTTTTAAAAAATTGAAGAAGGTGAGGAATGCCTTATGATACTATATTATTCCTGACACTGCACAGTGATTCATTCTGGCTTGCAAAATATATTATATCTTTACAGTACAAGGGACAGGTTTATGTACATGCAATAGTAATTGCTTACACAGAAATAAAACTACATAATTGTGACATACTTATTAACTTGTAAAATAACTCCCCCAAGTATTTGTATGCAGCCCGATAGGACAGGAATACAATGATTTTAAACCAATTAAATGAACTGAACTGTTGTATAAATGATTTTGTTATATTGTGTAACCATTATTTTACCATTGTAATTAATGCAAAGGGTTTGCCAAGACTAAGCTAATTAAGACATTGCTAAACAATAATCTGAAAAGTTGTTAAAAATAAATAAGATAATATTTTTCTATTTAAAACTGATAATTATGCAGTTTTATATTTATAGCATTAATTTACAAATACGTTAAGTAGCTTTTTGCCAGATTTACTACAAACAGATATTCTCAAGAGAAAATTTAGTTTGCATTACACATACAAGAATACAAGAAGGCATCCAGAAATATATTTTATGAATTTTCAACTAGAAAATTTTAAAGGGAGAGGTTTAAAATGTGGTACTTTCAATATAGGTCTGAAGTGAGCTACATTTTGCTTTTTTATATTTTTGAAATTCTAATACAGTGTGATAAAAGCACAAAAGTGAGTATTAAAATATAAAGAAATGCCCAGGAAACAGCCTACTTTCATTCATATTCCCAGTGTCTTAATATTTTGCAATCTTTTCTTACTGTGCCCTGATCTCTTTTCTGCAAACGTGCCATAACTAGAACACGTTCCAGTCAGGGGCTATTATCTTTGCATGTTTAGGTTTACCAATTGCCCAAAAATGTCCTATCAGTTCTTTGTTAAGTTTGTTAAGTTTTCCTGGCTTGACAGTTACGTTTGCAATAAGCAGTAGAATAAATAATTACGAACATGTTAAGAAAATGAATGCAAAATACCGATGAATAGGTGTTAAATAGAGGTAAATCACTAGGAAAAAAAGAATTTCAAACAAAAAGGTTAAAAGGGAGATTTTTAAAAAATCTCTAATAACTATAGTAGTTCTACAAACAATGCCCCTATTAGTAATAAATAACTAAGAATAAGAAGTATAGAAATGCTAACAATATAATTCCTAAATAAAGATATTACCAGTCTTCTACCATTGTTTATGATTCTCAAGTATGAAGATTTTTTTTGAAGATCACTTGTTTGGATTGAGAAGAGCTGCCTTGTTGCAATCACTCTTAATAGTGCCAAAACTTCAAAACTTTTGCAGTCTTTTCTTACTTTGCCCTGATCTCTTAGGGCAAAGAGACTTCTGCACCTTAGACTTCTGAGTTTTGAACAGATAATTTGGTCAGATCATAAGTCAAACTGCAATTATAAATGTCATCATCCTAGTGCTCAGCAAGCCAAAATGCACACTACTACAGAATCAAATTCCACTAAAAAATCATCTACAATCATGTTAAGAAATGTTTGTCACAACTTGGAAGACTGTTTCTAAATCCAAAGAAGAGAAAAAAAGATCACTGGAATTGGATCGCTGCTGGTAATGTTTTTTTAAAGATTGTATCACAGCTCTCACACAACTCACAGGTTCTTTCTTCACCTTAATACAGTTGGAAATAGGATGAGACAACATATAGTTAAGAGAAACATCTGATTTAGTCTAGAGAAGTAAGAGAACACTGAAGGAACTTAGGTTAACTCAATTAATTAACTCAAGTTAATTAACTCAAGTTAATTCCTAGTTGCCTAGTCAGGTAAATATGGTGCCTTGGGGCTTTACCAGAGTTTATCAGAGTAAAAATTAATAGAAACCACAGCTCAGCCATTAACTTGCTATTTGAGTAATATAATAATCCAGAAGTAACAGAAAGAGGAGTGAATAGCAACATGGCTCCCTGAATATTTTAATTAGAAACAAGAAGACCCATTGCCTTCAGAGGTCCCTGTATTCCAAATGCTCTTTATATTCCAAAAGGCGTCAGTAAGAAGAGGCAAAAAAATGAAATAGTTTTCATATCATAAACTATTATAAACCTATCTGTACAGTTATGTTTTCTTATGAAAGGGTAAAATTATTTTAATAGAACTTAATGCTGGTTTGTTCCCAATTCCATCAACATATCAACACTGGAATAATTGTGAATCCAGAAAGCCTGAAGAAAAAAAACAAAAAAGAGAAGTTGATTTGTGGATTTTAAAGACTATAAGATATAAGAATGTGCAATGATGATATCTCTGTGGGAATTTAAAATGGTACTTAAAAATATGAAAGAACTATTACATGCAAGAGGTGAATCATTTTGTTTGTGTTAAAAGCTGTGGAAAGAAGAGGGGATGAATGGAAAGAAAGTCTATTTCTTGTTCTTTGATTTACTATGGTTTTTCTTTTGGGTTATGTCATGTCCCCCTGTTCCTTTCTTATCCTAATGGTCTTATTGTATCTGAATGTCCACAGCCCAAACAACTTTGCATTGTCCTTCTATAGTAACAGATGACTCAAGTCTCAGTTGAATTAACTCAAACATGCTAAGAGATTTGTAAGCCTGTAATGATTAGCCTAAGTAAGAGGAAAGAAAAAGTGCAGTATTAATTTCCACTCTTAAAAACAACATTAATCTTATTGGGAAAAAGTGCATTATATCCTTACAATGGTTCTTTCAATGCAGGTGACAGACAATTATCCCGATCCTGAAGAATACTTGCTTAATTACCTGAGAAAGGAGCGTATCCTTTTTTGCTACAGCATTTTATAATAAATTCTACTGATTATGCAAAATGCATGATAATTTTCCTGTATCTCAGTTTCCTAGGAAAACAAAGCCTTTTGGTTCATTTTTATTCAGACTATGCAAAGCAGATCCTCAGAAATCTGCCCTCAGAAATTAATGCCTTTCCTAAAATAATAGCACTGATGGAGAGATCTAAAGTATTACTATACATATCAGTTATGGGTGCATCAGTAGAAAATTGGAAAATGTGGCTTTCCTTATTTTTGTGGGACTATTTCTCAAAAGTGGAACTTCAAATCAGCTAGTAAAAGTTTGTACTTGGATTTTTCTTAGTTTACAAATGTTGGTATAAAAGCCTTGAAGATATTATTTATAGTGCCACTTGATGTTTACTGTATTTTTTTAAAAGAAATTATATGTATTTTTTTACAGAAATTTTTTTTCTTGCCACAGTTGTTAAGTGAAACATTGCAGTTGTTAGGTTAATGACCTGATTGTTAAGTGAATCTGGCTTCCCCATTGTCTTTGCTTGTAGAAGGTCGCAAAATGGGATCACATGACCTAGGAACAGTGCAACCATCATAAACATGAACCTGTTGCTAAGCATCCAAATTTTTATCACATGACCATGGGGATGCTGCAATGGTTACAAGCGTGAAAAAAGGGCATAGGTCCCTTTTTTCAGTGCTGTTGTAACTTTGAACAGTCACTAAATGAACTGTTGTAAGTCGAGGACAACCTGTATATGCAAATATAATGCTTACATATTTGCTGAAAAAGATTATTTATGGAACAATTTTATTTATTTGATAGATATATGTTCCGCTTTTTCTCGAGAAGTCAAGTGGTGAATGGTGCTCCCTCCTCTAATTGCTTTTTTCCTCCACAACAACCAATCTGTGAGATTTGTTGGGAGACAGCCACCAAATTCAAGTCAACTAATTACATTACATTTTTCCTTAGTGAACTGTGATTATTTTTTGAATTTATATTTTCTGCAGTTATGTGAAACATACTTTCAGTCATAGAAACTCAATAAATAAATTTGGGGCAATCAGTCTCTCTCAGTTCAATTTACCTCACAAGGCTGCTCCTGTGGGGAATAATGTGAAAGAAACTACTGAGTTCCTATAGAAAAGGCAGGATGTACCTTTAACAGTAAAAATATACTAATTTTTCTCTAGTATCCTAACTTTTTAAGGGCACCTGACTTTTCCTGGTTAGGATAATGACAGAATAAACCTTAGTGATGGCTTCTTTGGACCCCAAGTTTACCTTTCAATATGAGAAGCAGGAGAGATTTAGAAATGTATAATAGCAAATGCTTTCATAACTTTTGCCGGTAGGTTCCCTGCTTTCCAGACTTTTACAGGTATTCCTCATCTTAAAACCATTGACGTAATAACAGTGCTGAAAAAAAGTGACTTATTACCAGTCTTTGCACTTACAATTGTCACAGCATGCCCACAGTCACATGATCAAAATTCATGAGCTTGGGTATCCAGCATGCATTTATGACAGTTGCAATGTCCCAGGATCATGTATTTACCGTGTGCAATCTTCCCAGCCAGCTTCTGACAAGCAAAGTCAAAATCAGATTTACTTAAACAACCACACAATTCCCTTAACAATTGCAATGATTTGCTTCATAACCATGGCAAAAAAAGGTGTAAAATCAGGCGTTACTTACTTAACAACTGCCTTGCTTAGCAATTGTCATTCTGGTCCCAATTGTGGCTGTACGTCAAGGACAACCTGTATTTATTTTCTTCCCACTTGCTCCCTATGGAAATTGAAAGTAATGGGGAAATTGTTCTGGCAAAACATACAGTCTTTAATGGGAATCATTGTTTCTTTCCTTAACAATACATCTGTATCAGTCCACCTGACTGGAACTAAATATGGCTGTGGAATTGGAGGCTGTGGGGCCTGTACTGTGATGATATCAACCTATAATCCTGAAACCAAAAAGATACAGTATCCTTCAGAAAGGGGGAAACTGGATTCTGTCTAAAGATTACATAAAATTAAGGAAAGTCTCTGAGGTTGCTTTCTCCCCAAAGAATTGTGAGAGTACAGATAGAAAAAGAATAATTCTGTCAGATAAGAATAATCAAAACAGAGTTATAAAGTGGTTGGAATCTCAGAGGCCCTCGTGTGTTTAAGAGCCCTGATGCCAAGTTTCGGTTAAAACAATAAATACCCATTCAAGCTACAGTGCTTCAAAAGGAGATATTCATTATTCCTCACCACTTCCCTTATTATATGGGGTGCTTGTGGATCTCTGGGATGCTTGTGGATCACTTCTCTTGGCTGAAATTCTTTTGAACCATTACCAAAGTAAGAACAATTATATTTGGAGAATCATGATTGATGGAATACATCCTTTAATTCAATCCTATTTGGTACTATTCTAAAGTTTCCTGATAGCTGTCCAGTCCAAGTCTGGTTTCAAAGTAAGAAAGTGTAAAAGAAAGAAAGAAAAAGAAACCAAGGGTCTTGCAGGGGACTATCAAACACACAGGTTCCCTTTTCACAGCTTTTTATTTCAATTTATATCACAGGAATTATTTATGAATTCTATTATATCTAATGAAAATCAATACATGGATGTTTAATGTAAATTTGCATCAACTGTGTCTCAAGGCATGGCAAACATTTTCCAAGTTATTGACCCAATAGGAGGGTCTCTCTGGAGGGCTATGAAATGCTGAGGTCCAAGACAACATGTCAGATTAGATGGTGTGGAGATCATCAGCAACTATTTTAATGGTTATTCATGTGGATACCCTCCTTTACAACCCAAAGTCATTATCCAGCCAACTCTTGTCTACTTCCATTGTGCTCGATCCATGGTGCTGCAATAACCACTGTAGAAGGAGTGGGAACCACAAAGACCAAACTTAATCCTATACAGGTAAGAATAGTAGATGTGCTTAAATCAGTTAAGATATGATGACTTACAGTGCTTCTTTCAAAACTGAATCGAGAATTTAAACCTATAGTTTTTCTCAAGCCTAGTTCATACTACCTGAGTCGGAGAATAACTCTTAACAGTTTGATGTTCCCAGCTTCCTTAGCTCCCATCTCACTAAATATTTCTTTTGCTTTGTTCTCCATATCTGGTTGTTGTGATTGCATCACAGATTCCTTCCAATATGTCCCAAGGTATCTGCTCCTCTAGTTGTGACCCACATTTACCAGAGAAGAGAAGTACCCCTTGAAATGTAGGATCAGGTTTGTCACAGATTCTTTAAAGAGTTGCAACTGAATTTTTACGTGGCATTTTGAAATAATAATGCACTTGTTTGACTTCTGTTCCCATGGGGTCCTTTAGGGTGAGATCTCCATTTTTAGAAACATTTTCATTTATTTTGACAGTAAAAATATGGCAAATTGTCAAGTTGGACACTGGCCATGCATAAAAAATGTGGGCATGTAAGAGCTTGTAATACAGAAATAAAACAATTAGGAAGATTTCTTCTTAAGTCTTACACTGCAGGCTACAGTTTAAGGCAGTGAAAAACAAGTGTAGCATAGGGGTTGTGCTGTGTGTGGTGAAAATTTGTACAGGCATCAGCCCTTGCTATGCAGCTTTTGCTCAGGATCCATGCAGTGTGTGCAGCAGAGGAGAAAGAGCAGTCGTGATAATCTCTGCAGCCTTAGTTTAGACATGTGTTGTATATGCAACATTTTCTCTTTTAAAAAAGTAAAAGCTGATCCTTAATTGGTTTTTGTAATAATCAGCAGAAAAATTTGTTTAGAAATCCTGTAAATACAGTATAAAGTTGGAATAATAAAGTCATAAGAATAACATTTCAAAAATAAATCATTGCAGCAAGGGTTAATTCATATCCAGGCTATGAAAAAATAGTTATAAATATATCTACAAGATAACGTTTTCCTGTGGATCATAAATTTAGATATTTTGATTCCAGGAAAGGCTGGCAAAGTGTTTTGGCTCTCAGTGTGGTTTCTGCACTCCTGGGATGGTGATGTCTATGTATTCTCTCCTGAGGAATCATCCTGAACCCAGCATGGAGCAGATTGTTGCATCTTTGGATGGTAGGCTGCCTTTCTTCAAAAAATTATTTTTTCTTTTTTCATGCTTGTTAGTAATTTAGACATATACCAAAAGAAGCAGCTATTTTTACAGATAGTCCTCAACTTACAACAGTTTGTTTAGTGTCCATTTAAAGCACCGAAAAAAGTGACATGCCTGTTTTTCACACTTATATCAGTTGTAACAGCCCTATAGTCATGTGATCAAAATTTAGACACTTGGCAACTGTCTCATATTTATGAAGGTTGCAGTGTTCCAGGGTCACATAACCACCTTTTACAACCTTCTGACAAGCGAAATCAATGGGGAAGCCAGATTCACTTAATAACCATGCTACTAACTTAACAACTGGGTTAAGAAAGGACGTAAAATTCATTTAACAACTGTCTCGTTTGGCAAGAGAAATTTTGGGCTTAATTGTGGTCATAAGTTGAGGACTACCTGTGTATATCTAAGTATTTGCCTTCCAAACAGTTCTTTCCTTCTTTGGTATCTACTACTAGATACTTCCAATATTAGTCTTCTGTGCTCTCTACTTGTATTAAAATATATAAAATATAAAGCGGAAATATCCAATAACTGAGCCTTCTACCCAGATCTTGGCTCCAGTTGGCCTTAGCTACAGTATTTTGAAATATTTTTGAAGTACAAATGGCACAAAACATATACACAAATTAATGTATATTTAATAAATTAAAATATATAAAGTAATCAAGTTTGATTAAGTTATGGTTAAGGCTACCTTTTTGGGTATCCTTTAACATTCTATCTGTTTATGGGAACAATCTTAATCTACAGATTTATTTTGTTGAAGGGAGCAAAGATTTGACCAGAGGGAAGCACTTCCACCATGGAGATCAATCCTATGCCTGCAGAGAACTATTAGGAAGAAAAACTGCTGCATTCTTTCTATGCTCTGAATAAAACTTTATTTGAAGATATTTCTTCCTACTAGTTTGTTAACCTTCCCAAGTAATGCACATGCATTAAAAGGAGGATGCAAAATGCTTATTGATCGCTGAAATAAATGTATCGTGTCTGATAATTTTCAGGTAATTTGTGCCGTTGCACTGGATACAGACCTATACTGGACAGCTTTAGTGCTTTTTCTATGGTAAGAAAACAATGGATGATCAATGCATTGATTTTCCTGAAAGTGCCCATTAATGGAAGAAAATGCTGTTCTATTGAAAACGTGGATAGAAGAAATGATTATTTTGTAAAGACGACAAAGAAATATACAGCAATAAAATAATTGAAAACAATAATAAGTAACCCCCTCTCCAGTGTTATCTTAATATTCCTAAATATCATAGAACGAATTCTTTTCTTAGGACTGCTGCCCATTGGCAGGGAGTGGAAAATGTTGCATGGAAAAAGAGGAGAGTAAAGAGAAAGAGAATTATGCAGAAGATCCATCAATAAGAAGAGGAAAGGTATGCTGTAGCGTTTATGGTTTTTGTGCTTTCATGAATGAACTCATGTTGCAAGTCCCAAAGGGTTTATTTTGGTTGGTATATATCAACCTTATAGGAATGTCTAGATTCCCAATCTTATGATGAAGTCTCTTTCATCTGATACCCTCTACCTTGGAAATGGCTAGTGTGATGACCTGGAGTAACAAACATAACAAAATCCAAAACATAAATCTCTCTTATATACTAGTCTCCCCAGCTGCAACCAATGAGGAAGATCATGGCCACTTCCTCTCTCATAAGCCAAGTTGTTTCCTTCTCCATTCCTCCCTGCATGTCCTAGAATGCAGAGGAGATGGGCCTGGTCTTCCTCTGACTGCCCAGCGAGCCTCTGCCCTTCTCCAGCTCCTCCACACCTCCACTCCCTGTCGGCTGTTCCTCCTCTCCCTCAGAGTCCGACTCTACCAAGGGCATGACAGCTAGTAATATATATGTGGCAAGAATCACTACATTACTTACAGCCTACTTAATTAATAGGCAACATAAAAAGATGCTAATGATTACACTAGATTTGGAATTAGCCTTTAAACATGTACAAGGTGCACAGTGTCTGAAAGTATTTACATTATCTGGAGTGGAAAATATATTCTTTTTTCAGGTTTTGACATTTACCATACTAACCTTGTTAGAGTTTACCCTACTGACAACTGGCATGAACTGTGCTAGTTCACAGCTCTTTGTATTTGCATCCTAATATCTGACATAAATAAGTCACAGAAATTGTGACATAACATCCAAATGTCCACAAGTTAGTTTTTTTCTATCTATTTACTGGCATTTATTGGTCAGATGTTTGCAGCCCAGATCTCATAGCCTTACCTATGGTTGCTATGAAAAATGATTGGAAATTGCCAAATGATTGATTGAACAGTATCTGAATTTTTCCCTGTTGAATCAGAAGTGTTCAGTGAAGTTTATTTTCACATAAATAGACATACTTCTATATCTATGCATTGCTATAAGTTGGAATAGCAATTTTCTACCTATATTTAGAAGTAATATAATTTAATTTTAAATGAAATCTAATAATATTAATAATATAATTCTTAGGAGACGAGGAGACTAGTTTGCTGCACTAATCAAGTGAAATCTCAGCAGTTGTAAAAGATACATGATGTAGAGGTTTTGTAATTCAATAGTTTAATGAAATGATTCCCAAAGATTTTCTAAATGTCTTGCTTGCCAAAGCTATTTTGTGCTGAGACAAGTTCTGACAAGGATATGTATAACTTGTTGATTAACTTTTTGACAGGACTCAAATAAAACAATGTTTAAATTAAACTGTCCTGGGATGGTTTCCACACAAATTAAAAAATTTTCACCACACCTTTCAATAATATAGTAGAGGAAGATCTTTGCCTAAAACCTGAATAAATATCCAGGTGTTGCTTGGTTCTGAAACTTGATATGGAACAAGAAAATTGAGCGTAGCCAGCAGGATTCTATGCTGTGAACAGTGTTTGGCATGTCTTGCTTTTAAAAAGAATTAATATACTTAGAAGAGATTAAAGCAAATACCTGTTGTTCTCAGTTCCTTTAGAAAAGTTGGCAGAGAACATTTTCTACTCATAATTAACACACACACACACACACATATACAACAAGATAGCTAGTATGCGTTATATCTAAAGTGATAAATAATATAGAAGCAATTATTCCCATAGGCCTTATTTTCATTGTGTGTGGCATAATAGAATTTGACTACCTCACAGGAATTTCTAGAAGATTCATTTAGTAACAGTCGGGTCTTCCTGAAAATGTACATAGTAGGTGCAGAATTTAAGCAGATCAAATATTCCTATAATGTAGAATAGAATTTTTTATTCGCCAAGTGTGATGGGACAAAAAAGGAATTTGCCTCTGCTGCATAAGCTCTCAGTGTACATACAAACAACAAAGTGATAGGTCATATATCATAAATCATAGTTACAATAATCAATCATAAGATATAATGAGTGATAAATCATAGATACCATTAGGAAAAGGTAGTAGGAAAGATGAGAAAGATGAGAAGGCTAATATCAATACAGCCTACTACATAGATAAATATCTTTATAGTAATGTATGTGAAATGGTTTTGATCTTTTGTCGCCACATGGGCAGGTATGCTCTGTTAAAGGGGCTTGGAGTATCTGCCCTGCGGCAGTGCAGATGTAAAATGCCTGGCTTTGAAAAATAGTCTCACCCTGGGGGAAGTTAGATTGTATACAGGTGAAACTATAAAAAATAGAATATCGTGCAAAAGTTCATTTATTTCAGTAATGCAACTTAAAAGGTGAAGCAAATATCTGAGATAGGCTCATTACATGCAAAGCAAGATAATTCAAGCCGTGATTTGTCATAATTGAGATGATTATGGCTTACAGCTCATGAAAACCCCAAATCCACAATCTCAGAAAATTAGAATATTGTGAAAAGGTTCAATATTCTAGGTTCAAAGTGTCCCACTCTAATCAGCTAATGAAGCTAAAATACCTGCAAAGGGTTCCTGAGCCTTTAAGTGGTCTGACAATCAGGTTCAGTAGAAAGCACAATCATGGGAAAGGCTGCTGACCTGACAGTTGTGCAGAAAACCATCATTGACACCCTCCATAAGGAGGGAAAGCCTCAAAAGGTAATTGCAAAAGAAGTTGGATGTTCCCAAAGTGCTGTATCAAAGCACATTAATAGAAAGTTATGTGGAAGGGAAAAGTGTGGAAGAAAAAGGTGCACAAGCAGCAGGGGTGACCGCAGCCTTGAGAGGATTGTCAGGAAAAGGCCATTCAAAAGTGTTGGGGACTTTCACAAGGAGTGGACTGAGGCTGGAGTCAGTGCATCAAGAGCTACCACACATAGACGGATCCTTGATATGGGCTTCAAATGTCATATTCCTCTTGTCAAGCTGCTCCTGAACAACAAACAAAGTCAGAAGCATTTTACCTGGGCTAAAAAAAAGAGAACTGGTCTGTTGCTCAGTGGTCCAAAGTCCTCTTTTCTGATGAGAGCAACTTTTGCATCTCATTTGGAAACCAAGGACCCAGAGTCTGGAGGAAGAATGGAGAGGCACACACTGCAAGATGCTTAAAGTCCAGTTTGAAGTTTCCACAGCCTGTGTTGATTTGGGGAACCATGTCATCTGCTGGTGTTGGTCCACTGTGCTTCATTAAGTCCAGGGTCAATGCAGCCGTCTACCAGGAGATTTTGGAGCACTTCATGCTTCCTTCCGCAGACGAGCTTTATGGGGATGCTGACTTCATTTTCCAGCAGGACATGGCACCTGCCCACACTGCCAAAAGCACCAAAACCTGGTTCAATGACCGTGGGATTACTGTGCTTGATTGGCCAGCAAACTTGCCTGACTTGAACCCCATAGAGAATCTATGGGGCATTGCCAAGAGAAAGATGAGAGACATAAGACTGAACAATGCAGAAGAGCTGAAGGTTGCTATTGAAGCATCTTGGTCTTCCATATTACCTCAGCAGTGCCATAGACTGATAGCTTCCATGCCATGCTGCATTGAGGCAGTAATTGCTGCAAAAGGGGCCCAAACCAAGTACTGAGTACATATGCATGCTTATACTTTTCAGAGGTCCGATATTGTTCTATGCACAATCCTTGTTTTATTGATTGCATGTAATATTCTAATTTTCTGTGATTGTGGATTTGTGGTTTTCATGAGCTGTAAGCCATGATCATCACAATTATGACAAATCACGGCTTGAACTATCTTGCTTTGCATGTAATGAGTCCATCTCATATATTAGTTTCCCCTTTTAAGTTGCATTACTGAAATAAATGAACTTTTGCACCATATTCTAATTTTTAGAGTTTTACCTGTAGATATCTTGCTGGTTCCCAAGTGCTCTTATCTGCTGTATCCAATTTGTACCATCTGGGGCAACCTATTAACTTTAAACTGAAATTCGATATCTCTTACTTTCTGACTAAACAGATATTTGGCTCTGCCATATCCTAAATAAATCAGGAATGTAATATAATGTCTATGTGCCAATTTCTCTTATATGGCCTGTTGCCAGGGAATATATGGGGGTTTATAAAATTATGGCAGCAGCAACAGCATAGAGTAGTATAGGGATTTTGCACCTTGCTAGTTTATCCACATAAAAATCTGGATAATGAACATGGTCTACTGTTGAACTGACATCCAAGTTAAAAGAACAGAGTACATCTCTGTTCACTCCTTTCTGAATACTTACTGTGCCAGAGAGAGACTCTTGCTATTGCATTCACTCTTAAGGTGGGGCTTTATTTCTGTATAGAAAGAGGAGGCACTTGTCAATAGTTGTATTTTTTTATTTTCTGCCATTCCTGGAAAGTGAATCAAAGGCATGTTTAAAATCTAGAAAGACCATGAAGAGAGAAGAGTTCTTTTTATGAGTGTATTTTTGTACCAGATGGTACTAGAGTATCAAAATATGGTATATTGTTGACTTTCCTTCTCTGAATCTTGAAAGAAGATGGCGGTGTATAACTAGCAAGGTGAGGCTCTCACTCCAATGGTCATTTGATCACGAGTGGGACCCTACCATTTCCCTTGCTCATTAAAATAAATAGTTGATCATGGGAAGTTTTGCTGTTCATCCCCGATCAAAAGAGACTCTGTTAGGTTGCCATATGCATCAGTTATTGGCAATAATCACCTGATCCTGTGACTGAGGACCGGTTTTGGAAGCGCTTGCCATCCTTGTGGCCACCCTGAAGGACCGCTTGTGCCAGGGATCCCAGAGCACCAGAGCTACTATTTCCTTCAAAACGCTGTAGCCCAGAGCCTGTTGGAGCCTTTCCCACCTATAAAAACCTATAATACCATTACCTGCACCAGAGATCCTGAGGAGCCTAAGCTCCTAAATCCTAAGGGAGCGCTGTAGCCCTAAACCCATTGGAACATGGATCAACGGCAGAGCTCCAACTGCTGAACTTCCAACAGCTGAGGGCCTGATCCCGGAGTGCTGACCTTCAGTAAAACTGCTGCCCAAACTGCCGCCTACATCATCAATCATCTGCAATCATCAAATCCCACATCGGAGGTCCTGATCTCAGAGTGCAGCCCTGCTAATTCATTCAATGGCCTAATTCCTAAGATCACTGACAAAAGACAAGGGGATCCATGAGAAGACAGACCTAATCCCTAAGATTGCTAGCTGATGATCTGAAGTAACGAGTGAAGATTAACCTTCTGCCAAAAGACTTTCATCTTTACTTTCAGCCTAATATATGCCCGAAGACAAGAAGATCCATGTGAAGACAGATCTGGTTCCCAAAAATCACTAACTGAAGAAACGAGTAAAGAGTAACCTTCTGCCAAAATACTTCCATCTATACTTCCAACCTAATATATGCCCTCTTCCTATACCCACCAGGACTACTTAAACTAAATCTTCTCTTCTTCCTCCCATTATTCTCTTCCTTCCCTAATTTTTCCCAATATAACTCTGTTTAATTGATTAACTGATCTTACTAAATGATTAATTAATTTTTACAATTATTTATCATTAGTGAGTAATATATTATTATAGATTATCATAGACTAGTGGTTACTGATTAGTTTGGTTAACTATTTTGAATATTAGTATGATTAGTATGTTTAGTGCAAATTAATGATTAGGACAATTAATTGACTAGTGTATTTATTGATTAGTGTAATTAATTATTGGGGTGATTATTGATTACTTAAATTAATTGACTAGTGTGATTAGTATAATAGACTGTTCGGCATGATATTACTTTACTGATTACCATAATACTTTGTTTGATTGAATAACCTAATCAACAAACCATCTCAACAAACCCACCATGCCAGGAAAATAATCCAATGTCAAATCTCAACCTAAAAAGAAAGAAACCCCTACTAAAGAACCACAAGACTCTTGCTCTTGCCTTATTTGTAAGGAATCTTTAAAGGAGAATGAAGATTAAATCAAATGTTCTCTTTGTAACAACTACGCTCACCATAATTGCTTAGGATTACCCAAGCAAATGGCTCTATTCCTAAAAACATCCGCCAATGCTTTTCCATATTTCTGTCCACCATGCAGACCCAAACTAGAAAAATACATTACCCTTTTTGAAAGAGTTGATACCATTGAAACATGTATAATATCCCTTGACACCATTGTAGCATCCCTGGACACTACACAAACTAGATTGGCAAACCTTGCAAAAAAAGAGACAGCACTAAAAAATGAACATCAAACATCTACAAACCATATCTCTACTCAACAACCATAACCAAAACCCAATCCACAAAAAACAACAAATCCTACAAATATTGATATCCCCATCCTCATCAAAGAAACCGTTGAGTGTGAACGGAAGCAATCAAAATGCCATCTTATTTGGTCTAGAGGTCAATGATAATGATGACATCTCTAACGTTCGAAACATCATCAGAGAAAATCAAGCATCAACCATCTCCCCTGAAGAAATACTTGATATTTTCCGTGTCAGTCCTGAGCTTAAAAACAAAGATGGCTTGATGATCCCACACCTCTGCAGGGTTGTTTGCAAAAACGAAACAAGCAAACGCAAATTCATTTTCTCAATAAATTCACTCGCAAAGAGCAACAACAACCATAAGTACCTTCGTTCTCACCCTGATCTAACCTTACAACAACATGTACGATCCCGGGAGCTCAAAAGATTACATGAATTAGGTAATACAAATCTATATATTGATTACCGTGCTGACTGTATCAAAAGCAAGACCCTCAACCCACGTCACAATATCCATCACCCAAACATCCAATGTTAGGGATGCACGCCCCTTACTTCCTCCAGACCCAGTACTTCATATCTTAAATGCAAACTACTTAAAGCAAGAAGCCTCGCAAATAAAATGCATGAATTCCTCATCCTTCTAAGCTCAGCCACATTTGGCATTATATTTGTCTGTGAGACATGGTTAAATGCATCTTTCCCAGACTCCATTACCACTACAAGAGAATATCAAGTTTTTTGGTCAGATCATGAAATCCGTAGAGGTGGTGGAGTTGCTATATTCTATAAAAAGTCTCTAAACCTAAAAAAGATCCAAAATATACAAGAGCTTGCTCTTCCCGAGACCATTGTCTGTGAACTGTCCTTAAACACCTCAATCGGCTTCTTACTTTGCTATCAAGCCCCTGACTATGATATAATTCATGCAAACAAGTTAACTTCACTACTGACATGGGCTGCCTCCTGCCCACACACTATCATTTTTCTTGGTGACCTCAACTTACCTCTTATAAATTGGACACTAAATGAGTGTACATCTGAATCCATTCATACAACCCTGTACAATGCTGTTACCACACTAGGACTAGAACAGCTAGTAACCAACAGTACTAGACTTAACAACTGCCTCAATCTCATCTTCTGCAATAGTTTGAATTCAATTTATGGAATACAAATTAAAGAACCCTTTTCCAACAGTGACCACATGATTGACTTTTGTCTCAACATACGTCCACACAAAAATCATCACAATGACATAATCCCCAATTATAACTTCAAAAAAGGCAACTATGATCTTATAGACAACAATCTCTTATCTCTTGATTGGCAACTTCTATTCATTGGATGCAACAGTGTTGAAGACCATTACAACATATTTTTACTTGAAGTCAAAAGAATCATCAAACTATATGTACCAATAACAACTTCCAAAACCAGAAAAAACAAATTACCCATAACAATAAGGAAGCTTCAATCAAAAAAAAAATCACTTTGGTGGAAAAACAAATCTGGTCACATTGCCAACTTCAAAAGCTGATAGATAAAGATGCCACCAGATAAAGACTGAATGTGTCAATTATCACATTAAACAAGAGGAAAACCTTCTATACACCAATTCCACGCACGCTTTCTACAATTTTGTAAACAACAAACCACAAGACTCAAGGTCCATCCCACCCCTGAGAGGACCTAATGATAAAGACTGCAACAATGACACCATTAAAGCCAACCTCTTTAACACATTCTTTGGCTCAGTATTTGTAAACAGCAATGGATCATGCCCAGTATTTCCTAGACGAACCACAGACAACTACAATGATCTAATACATATCGATTTTACAGAAGACAATGTTGAAAAAGCACTACGCAATCTAAAACCATCTCTATCCATTGGACCAGACGGAATATGTGCCTACTTCTTAAAAAAGCTATCCACTGCCATAGCCGAACCTCTAAGCATAATCTTTGAAAAATCTTTCAGGACCAGCTCCTTGCCAAACCAATGATCACTAGCCACGGTTATCCCCATCTTCAAAAAGGGAGAGCCCAGCCTAGTTGAAAATTACAGACCAATCTCCTTATGCTGCATCACCTGTAAAGTCATGGAATAAATTATTAATCAATCCATTATCCTCCACTTACAGACAAACAACCTACTCTCTAACAATTTGGTTTCAGAAAAAACCTATCCTATAATCTGCAATTCTTACACTGCAAAAACATATGACTACACAACTCGATCAGAGCAAAGCAAAAGATGTAATTTACATAGACTTCTGTAAAGCCTTTGATTCAGTGGTACATGACAAACTACTCCTGAAACTAAAATCTTATGGTATCTCTGGACACCTTCATAACTGGATAGAAGCATTCCTGTCAAACAGACAACAAATGGTCAAAATTGGGAGCATCCTATCAAATTCTGTAACTGTCAACAGTGGTGTCCCCCAAGACAATGTTCTAGGACCAACTCTCTTCATACTCTACATAAATGACCTCTGTGATCATATTAAGAGCAACTGCGTTCTCTTCGCTGATGATGTAAAGCTATTCAACACCACCGACAATACTGCTACCCTTCAAAAAGACCTTGACTATGTATCAGAATAGTTAAACAAATGGCAACTTCAAATCTCAACAAATAAATGTTCTGTCTTACATATTGGCAAAAAAAATCAGAAAATAAAATACAAGCTGAATAATCAAGACCTTGTTGAGGATCCAAACTTTGTCAAGGACCTTGGAGTATTCATCTCTAATGATCTAAGTGCTAGAGCCCACTGTAACTACATACCCCAAAAGGCATTAAGAGTTGTCAACCTAATCCTGCATAGCTTTTTCTCTGGTAATATCACACTACTAACTAGAGCATACAAAACATTTGCTAGACCAATACTTGAATATAGCTCATCAGTCTGGAACCCGCATTACGTAGCTGATATTATCACAGTTGAGAAAGTCCAGAAATATTTCACAAAAAAAGTTCTACACTCCTCTACTCGTTGCAGAATACCTTATGCCACCAGACTTGAAATTCTAGACCTAGAAAACCTAGAACTATCCCGCCTTCAGTCCTATCTAAGTATAGTACATAAAATTATATATTGCAATGTTCTACCTGTCAATGAATACATCAGCTTCAACCATAACAATACAAGAGTACACAATAGATACAAACTCAAGGTAAACCGCACCAAACTTGATTGCAGGAAATTTGACTTTAGCAACAGAGTGGTCAGTGTCTGGAATACTCTACCTGACTCTGTGGTTTTTTTCCCCAAACCTCAAAAACTTTAACTTTAGACTGTCTACTATTGACCTCACCCCTTTCCTAAGTGGTGTGTAGGGGCGTGCATAAGCACACGAATGTGTCTACCGTCCCTGTCCTATTGTTTCTTATATTTTTTATTTTTATTTTCTTATATGTATCTGTTCTGGACTAGCAGGCTCGAAAGCCTGCAACTCTGATTGGCCCGCTGATAGCAGATCGTGATTGGTCGCCATAGACCGATGCAATTGGCCAGTAAACGGGCTGCCGCGATTGGCCCTGCCAAGAGCAGCAAACTCAAATCGCCTTCATTGGCTGCCTAGCCGCAGCCAGCCTTATATAAGGGGCTGCTGCGGCTGGGATTAGTTGCTCAGATCTGAAGTCACTAATAAAGAGCTGTTGTTGCTATCTGAGTCTTGCCTCCGTTCTTGAACCATCCTCCCAGATCTAACACTGGCGACGAGGATGGGATGCGGAGGCAACAAAGTCTACTAGAACTGAGCTAGCTGAAGGAGCACGTGGCTGACAGAGCGCAACGACGGCAACATGGCCAGCAGCGCTATACCACCCACCCCATTCGATCCAGCTAGCGAAGACTGGGACTCATATATGGACAGATTTCAAATGTTCCTAGAGTCCAACAACCTCAAGGATGCCACGCCCAGCAAGAAACGAGCAATTTTTCTAACCCATTGTGGGCCAGCCGTATTTAAGATGGCTAAAGCCTTAGCGAAGCCAGCTGAGGTTAAAACCATGGATTGGGACACCCTTGCTCCCATCCTGCGCAACCATTACTCCCCAGCCATGCCAATTCTCATTCGCAGACACGAGTTCTACCAGAGGGACCAGCGTGAAGGTGAGAGCATTGGGGATTTTGTGGCAGACCTGAGGAACCTGGGCGGTTTATGTGGCTTCGCCAATCTCGAAGAAGCCATGAGAGACCGCATCGTCCTTGGCCTCAGAGACCCAACCATCCAGAGCAAGATCATGGCCAAGGGAGACATCTCGCTTGCAGATGCCATAGCAGATGCCACAGCAGCTGAAGCCACTCGTAAATCAGCAGCACGAATGCGTCGAACCAGCGGAACCAACCACCAACCCACCAACGATGCTGGGAAACCTCCAGACAAGTACACATCAACCACCCATCATGAAGATATCGAGTCATCCTCAGACAGCGAGGAGGAAGAAGTCCACAGACTCTGGTCAGAACGTGAGCAATGAGACCAGCGGAGTCGTAAATCCAACTACCAATGCATCGGATGCGGGGGAAACCATCCTCGGTCCGAATGCAGATTTTTAGACGCCATGTGTCGTTTTTGCGAGAAACGAGGGCACATCGCGAAGGTATGCAGAAACAAGAGAAATTCCATCCCCAGACGGAGAGGGAGCAGCCCAAAGAGGAATGATGGCAACTCCACCACACAGAGGGACCTCCCTAGCAGCCAGTGGAACCAGTACAGCAGGCCCCGAAGGTTTAACGGCACACCCAGACGAGAGGAGGCTCATCAAACCATCACCATCGGCCATGCTTCATCACTTGACGCTAAAAAAATCCGAGTAAAGATCACCATTGAAAACAAACTGTGCATCATGGAAGTCAACTTTGGGTCATCATTATCCATGGTATCCTGGAAAACACTCAAGCAGCTGATCCCCAACATCCGACGCCAAGACCTCAGCAGTCAGAGAGTCATACTGAAAGACTATCAAGGCAACCGGATTCCAGTCGCAGGTACCCACCATTTCCAGGTCTCTTTCAAGGGACATAATGCAATTCTACCACTCACCATCGTAGACAGAGACCAGCCAAGTCTATTGGGCCTTCAGTGGTTCGCGCCATTAGGAATCGGAATGGCTGGCATCCATCATACTGAAGACGATAACTGGGAGGCGGCCCTCATCCACGACTTCTGAGAAGTGTTCAACAAAAGCCTAGGCAAGTACAAGGGGTCCCCCATTTCGTTTAATCTTAGCCCCGACATTGCACCCATTCGCCTAAAGCCACGCCGAGTTCCCTTTGCTCTCAAATCCAAAATTGATGAGCAACTGGACAAATTAATTGCACAAGGCGTATTAGAGCCCATTGACCACGCCCGATGGGAGACACCAATTGTCACCCCCATAAAGTCTGACAGGTCCATAAGATTCTGCAGTGACTACAAGGTCACCCTCAATCACGCGCTACAGCAGAGCGCCTACCCAGTACCAGTTGTTCAACATCTCCTGCATTCACTTGGGGGTGGCAAAATATTCACAAAATTAGATCTAGCGCAAGCGTATCAACAGCTACCAGTTGATCCCGAGACTGCAGAAGCCCAAACTATAGTCACACATCGTGGTGCATTCAAATTCAACAGGCTCCAGTTTGGTGTAAGCGTAGCCCCAGGCATTTTTCAAAGCCTGATGAAGAGACTATTACAAGGGGTCGTGCCCTATAGCAGCACCCACAAAAAGTCAATTAGAGAAACACCTCAGAACAGTCCTACAGAGGTTCAAGGATGCTGGCCTCAAAATTAAGAAAGAAAAATGCCAGCTTTGCACAGAAAGGGTGGAGTTTCTTGGCTACCTCCTTGACAAGCAAGGAATCCACCCCACAGAAAAGAAATTGGCAGCTATCAAAAATGCCCCAAGACCCAAAAACAAAACCGACCTCCAAGCCTTCCTGGGACTTATTAACTTTTATAACATCTTCCTACCCCAGAAGGCAACTGTTGCTGAGCCCCTTCATAGACTACTTGATAAAAGGGCATCCTGGATTTGGGGACATCGGGAGGAACACGCCTTCCAGCAAGTAAAAGATCTCCTTACCTCTAATGCAGTACTAATTCAGTATAACGAGACACTACCCTTGACTGTCACTTGTGATGCCTCACCGTTTGGGGTGGGGGCCATCCTGAGCCACGTCCTACCAAATGGCTCAGAGGCACCAATTGCATTTTTTTCAAGAACTCTATCAAAAACAGAAAGAAACTATAGCCATTTAGATAAGGAAGCCCTTGCTATTGTTTCTGCAAATAAAAGATTTCATGAATATGTTTATGGGAGACCATTTTCTATTATAACGGACCATAAGCCACTACTTGGGATTCTGGTGGGTGACAAACCTACTCCACACATTCTCTCCCCCAGAATGACGCGATGGTCGGAATTTCTCGCTGCCTACGACTATCAATTAAAGTATCGCCCGGGGAAATCTATTCCTCACGCAGATGCCTTGAGCCGCTCGCCACTACCTGAGCCACAGGAAGACCCAGCTCCCACGCTCCCAGTACTGCAAATAGAGACAATGCCCTCACCTCCACCAACGTCCCAAGACATCGCCTTTGAAACCAAAAGAGACTCTTGTTTGGCACGAGTTCTTGGCTGAGTGGAGACGGGATGGCTAGATTACGACCCTAAGGGAATATTTAAGCCATTTAAAAACAGACAAACAGAACTTTTTTCACAAAGAGGGTGCATCTTGTGGGGAGACCGAGTTGTTGTACCAACTAAGTTACAAAAAAGGGTCCTGCAAATGCTACACGATGGACACCCAGGCATTGTGTGTATGAAAGCGCTGGCAAGAAGTTACGCCTGGTGGCCAGGTATGGACAAACAAATCGAAACTTGGGTCGCCTCTTGTAACAGATGCCAGGAAAACCACTCAGCCCCACCAAAAGCTCTACTAGCAGAATGGGAAACACCCCGGGGTCCCTGGTCTCGCATTCATATTGACTTTGCGGGACCTACGAGAGGCCACACTTTCTTAATAACTGTAGATGCATATTCTAACTGGCTTGAGGTCAATAAAATGAAAGCGACCACTACTGAGGCAGTCATCAAAAAACTGAACAGACTTTTCACCACACACGGTTTACCAGATGTCCTGGTCTCTGACAATGGGCCCCAATTTACTGCCTTAGCCTTTGAACAGTATTTAGCAGAACGGGGCATCCGACACGCACTCACATCGCCGGCTCATCCTGCGGCGAATGGTAGGGCTGAACGAATGGTTCAGTTTACAAAAAAAACCCTGCAGAAAATGGAACAAGGTAACATCTATGACAAAGTCACTAGAATGCTGCTCCTGCAACACATTACACCAAACAGCACGACCAACAAGAGCCCAGCTGAACTCCTGATGGCCAGGAAACTCAGATCACCTGTAGACTGTTTGCACCCTGCCTACACCCCGGAAAAGCCCCTGGGTTCCAGCAGCAAGCACCGTGCCTTCAAGGTAGGAGACCTTGTATTCGCAAAAAAAATTTATGGGGATCCCCTCTGGATTCCTGCTCAAGTAACTCAAGTTACGGGTCCCCGCTCCTACCGTCTACTCACCACTGATGGCAGAGCGTGGAAACGCCATATTGACCAGCTGCACTCCAGACTGACCACAACTTCCACCCCTGACCCTAACTTTGACACCGGGGGGGAGGGGAAGCCGTGAACTCAGAAGTAGAACCAACACCTGATTATTCTGAACTAACACCGAGATAACCACACCGTACTTTGCAACACTCACCAGCTGTAGCTGAGCCTGGGCAGACCAACGCTTCGCCAAGAAACAGCAGCCAGGCAGGTTCAGCGAGCCCGGGAAGCCATGGCAGTAGCAACAAAGCTGAGGACTCTATCACCCCGGGGGCACCAGAGAAGAGCCCTGACCATGGCACCGGTTCACCTTTCCTGCTTGATCCAGCAAGCAGTCCATCTGAACCCGAATTTGAACATGGACAATTGGAATTGCGTAAGTCAGGTAGACAGGTGCGAAGACCTGCCTACCTGCGAGACTACATTACTCCACCCCTTAAACGGAACCGAGAGGGGAGGGGTGTTCCGGACTAGCAGGCTCAAAAGCCTGCAACTCTGATTGGCCCGCTGATAGCCGATCGTGATTGGTCGCCATAGACTAATGCGATTGGCCAGTAAACGGGCTGCCGCGATTGGCCCTGCCAAGAGCGGCAAACTCAAATCGCCTTCATTGGCTGCCTAGCCGCAGCCAGCCCTATATAAGGGGCTGCTGTGGCTGGGGTTAGTTGCTCAGATCTGAAGTCACTAATAAAGAGCTGTTGTTGCTATCTGAGTCTTGCCTCCGTTCTTGAACCATCCTCCCAGATCTAACAGTATCCATTTCATGTTTTCATTACTATGTTTATACTTATACCTGTTATCTTATAATTGCTTGACTAAATAAATAAATAAATAAATAAATAAATAAATAAATAAAATCTTGCCTGCTCATCTTGGATTATTCACTCTAAATCTCTGTCTAGTCTTGGAACTTGTGATATATGTTTAGCATGTAATTTGCTTACAACATTCAAAAGGCTCATAGGCTCATAATTGCATTGATCATTCTTAGTGCCCTTTTATAGATTGGTACTCTCTCATTTCTGCCTCTTCCATAGTTGTTTTGCTCCCGTGTTCTGTAGCAACTATTACACTCTGATTTCATTGCATTCATTGCTAGCTTCCATTCAACAGGGCAACCTGCATAACCTAAGTTTGTGGGGGGGAAAATACTTATAAAACAAACAGCAGGCTAGTTCTCTCCATACCAAATAAATCCCATTAATAGAAAAGAATCATGTGCTTAATTGGATCTAAAAATTCAAGTCGGTATTGCACATGTTTTTAGTGAAGTAACCTGCACTGTATCAGTGACAAGGTGGAGCAGGTGTGTATAACCATTGGACATTGAATAAGTTGAGATCATCTTGTGGATCATTACTATAAAAGCTGAATGGCAGAGTGCTTAAAGACAATCCCACCTAAATTTAAATGTAGCAATGGCATACTCATACCTGTTTATTGCCTGTCCTCATCAGCTTACTGAAAAGTGAAGGTTAGGATTGAGAGTTATCCTAATAGTATTGGTTAAATTAACCGTGGCTGCATGAGATAAATAATTACATTCATTATTAATGTTATAGCTGCTTTTCTGCAAACAATATTTAAAGTGATCAACTGTACACGATTACCTAGAAAACATTCCTCCATCTGAGTGTTGTCCCTCACTTAGGATCATGTTGGCTAAGTTATTAAAGGAATTGAAAGCAAATACAACTGAAAGACATCCATTTAGGGAGGGCGATTTAGAGTCCCTCCCAATTTTTCTTTTAAACATATCATAATATGTGCACACTTATTTATAAAAAATGCTGCTAATATTCATAATTAGGGGTGGCCCTTATTTAGCAACCACAATTGGGACTGGCAACTTGGTTGTTAAGCAGAGTGTAGCTAAGTGAAACTGTGACTGTGCTTATGGTCATATTTCTGTTTTCCTTTCAGACCAATTTGGAAATGTCTTTGTTAAAGAAATGACTGGGTCTTATGGGTAAATAACAAAATGTCATTATTCTGGTAAGATGATCAGTAAGGTAGACAATGCATGCAAGTGACCTGTGCATTCAGCTGAATTCAAAGAATGATCTGAAATGGATAGTAAGTCAACTAAAGCAGCTGAGCATGTTTTGGGAAATCCCATTACCCCATTCAATAACCACTCTTGCAAATTACACATATATTTTTAATCCCCGTCTGGTATGGTATGGTACGGTATGATATCATATGATATGATATGATAATAATTTTCTTTTAGATCTGTTCAGGCCTATGTAAGCCAGAAAAATTCAGTCCCAGGGATCTGACCCAGGATTACATATTTCCTCCTGAACTGATGGTAGGAGATCAATCTTTTATCTAGCTTTTAAAGTTTTACAATCTTTTACAAGATTTCTTGTATTGTAGCCTATTGTCTTGAACTATGCTACTGATGGAACTCCATGGTATGATACAGCATTTTTTTTCTGATTCTGGCCATTCTGCTGATTATAATTGCCTCCTCTCAATTCAGTGCTTTTCTTTTCCATTTTTATGGCATCTTTTTTGGCAACTACATTCCCTATGTTCCCCCTCCCCCCCAAAAATTCAATCATTAATAACTACTAACATTTTATGGCTAGTTGCTATAAATTTGTAAAACTTTCAATGCAATATTTATCCTTTTTTTTCCTTCTAACTATGAAAGGCCAGAAGGAGTTAGCAGATGAGACATTTAGAGCTGACTTCTTTCTTTTTAAAAAATATGGGGAATATTTGTCAAAGAGTAGCCACACAAGTACACATTGGAAATGACTAGTTTTTATTTTAAAATCTCTGTTCCATCTGCAGAAGTATAAGTGACTTTTATTAGCCTTTTAAAATAAAGCATAGTCTAAAGCTGCAGTTTTAATGGAAACTAAACAGTTGTTGGGCTCACATAGTGACCAAGCTGTTGATGCCAAGTAACAAATGTCCAAGATTGCAGAGATATTATTTAAACATGCTTTTAAAAACAAACCTGAAATTCCCACACAAAGTACCACTTGTCCTGAAGCAGTTGCATAGGTAGCTTATGGCACATGATTCCCATGTTCATGCAAAAGAAATATGGCTCTTCTGATGTAAGAAACATGAAACATGGATGAATGAATGGTACTAGACTGAGTTATACATATTGTCACTCCTGTTGTGTCCATCAATCCATGCCCATCAAGCAGCAACTCATTTGGATATGTCACAGCCACAGAAGAGAGATAGAAGCAGTAGATGCTCTGGAGGAGATTTTGCTCTGTATAAAAGGCCACTAATTGAGTAACACTAAGAGTATGTACAGTCTCCATCAATGTTGCCTTTCCTCACAGAGAATGGCTGAAGAGACCAGGGGGAAAACTCTGGTTTTCAATGGGAAAAGGACAACATGGATTTCTCCTTCATCTCTAAAAGAACTGCTCCAGCTGAAAGCTACCTACCCACAAGCACCTCTTGTTATAGGAAATACCTGTGTAGGTAAGTAGATCAAACCCCATTTGTCACATAGTCAGACATGAGGAAATGTGACATGATGGAAGAAGCATAAAGCAAACTATTGCATGCATTCACTGAGAAGAAGCTGCTGAGTACCCTTCCTTCCTGTATATGTGTATGTGGGTGGTATGGATACACTATTGCAGTAATAGAAAACAGAAGTTGCTGGTACATTGAACTGTTCACTGGTGATACAAAATGTTACAAGCTACCTTTTTAAAGACAATTTACCAGGTATAGACTTAAACAAGAAGGAGAATGAAATAACAGAAAGAGCTGTATTACAACAGGGAACAAAGAGGGAATGTAATTTGAATATGCTTTGTTTATAAAACCAATCCCAAAGTCCCTAATACAGAAAATGGGCATGCTGAGAAAGTCATGTTTTTTACTGTTTTTATAACAGAAACATCAGTTTTGCTATTCTTTTTATTCAAAAGAGATCGTTAAAAATGTGATTCCCTTACTCTGCAAGAGGATAAATCAACATGAAAGCAATCTATCTTGGGGTTCCACATATAGGTTGCATAGTCCTCATCTAGCTGTCTAAAATAGCTCTCTAAGGATAGAAGTAGACATGATGATGGCAGCCCAGAAGTACAAAAGAACACCCTGAATGGCTTCAGGCTTATTATGTACTTACATGCTCATTACTTTTCTCTCAAAAGTTTATATGCCCATATATGTTACTTCTGGTTGTCTCCAGAACCCATTACAGGTTCATCTGGCAGCTACTCTGCATAGCAAACATTTGCATAGACTGTTTCTGCTGCCAAGGATTTGTTTTTGCCTTCTCTTTCTAATTTTGGTTTTGCCTCTGATTCTAATTTTCTCCCCATTAGGGCTTGATAGGAAACTTCTGGAAGTTTATTATCCCATTTTCCTCCATCCTATAAGGGTTCCAGAACTGCATGTCACCAGCATTGAAGAGAACGGTACATTTCTATTGTGAAACATGTCCATTTCAAATAAGGGGCAAAAGTGATATAATTTTCACGTGGTCCTAATTTAGTGACCATAATTGGAACTGGTAACATGATCATTAAGTAAGGTGGTCACTGAGTGAAACCATGACTATGCTTATGATATTACTTTAGCTTTTTTTAACTTTACAGATCTGCAAATGTTGTAAATGTGAGGATCGGTTATGTTACTTTTTTCATCACCACTCTAATTAGGAATGATTGTTAAATGAGACAGTGGCTAAACAGTGTCTAGCATGCACAAATGGCAATAATAAGTGAGCTCCTTGCCAAAGAACTGCAGAAGGTCTTCGAATAAAGAAAGGTTTTAAATGTATAGGTGGTCTTTGCTTAATGACTGTTCATTCAGTAGCCATTCAAAGTTATGGTGGTGCTGAATGAATGGCCTGATCCCCAAAGTCACAGCTGTTGTAATTCCCCTGTAATCCCTTGATCAAAATTCTGATGCTTAGCTGCCCACTTGCACTTATGACCACAGGGGAATTTCAATTCCCCCTCCTGCCCATTCCCCATCCCTGCAAAGCGCACTCCTCAGTGGTGGTGGTAGCACCTGCAGTGCTGGGTCTGAAGTAAAGACCTGGAGCCTTCTGCAGTTTCAGCTGGCTGCCACCATCCCCTGGCCGTTACTTCTGCTGTAGTGTTCCTGGCACTCTTGAGGACTGTCATCTGAAGTCTAACCCCATGGTCAGCTACCACAGTGCTGCAGCACACATCCCCCAATGCCCCTGATATTCTATGCACTCCACTGGCCTACTGCTCCCAGCTGACTTCTGACTTCTTTTTCCTCTGCTGTAGACGAGGCATGCCCAGCCTGACCCACTATGAGTAGTTGCATGCCCACGTAAATATCATGTTCTCTCATAATCGTTCTTTAGCAGAGTAGGCTTTACTTGTTATTCCATTGTAAAGGCTGCATATCACATTGCATCCAATGTAATGACGGCACAGAAATATGACTGTTAGTTGAGACTGTAAATCTGCCTGCCTGCCTGCCTGTCTGCCTGCCTGCCTCTCTCTCTCTCTCTCTTTTTCAGCTGACACTTTGCATTGTTATTGTTACTGTTATTGTTTCTAATTTTCCTATTAATCATGTTCTTTGAAAATTCTTTGATTTCAGGCATACTAATAGGAGCAGCCACCCGCTTTGCCCAGTTGAGAGACTTACTATTAAGCATTGTCTCAGAGCTCCCAATGGAGAAGACCAAGATTTACTGCACCCTCTTGAAGCAACTGAGGACTCTGGCTGGAGAACAAATCAGAAGCCTGGCTGTGTGTTTTCTACATGATTTTCATTCCCAATATGCACATCTTTCATCTCATTAGCTCTACACGTCTCCACAAGCTATTCCCCAGCCTATCATCTCCAGAGAATATAAGAGCAGGATTCATCTATTTCTAGCAATCTAGCATGGACTACCTGTCAAAAGGTGGCAGGCAATTGTGAGAAGAGAAATATCTATGTAATATTTTTCTTCCACAACCTATAGAAAAAAATCCACTAGCAGGAAAGTACCCATTCCCATATTCAATCCATGTGTTGTTCTGATATCTAGCTTAGAGATTTACAAGTCCATTTATTGACTCCAACCAGGGGTGGGAATCAAATTTCTTAACAACATTTCTGTGAATGTGGCCTAATTTGTGGGTGTGGTTTGGTGGTCATGTGACTGGCTGGGCATGGCTTGTATGTAAATATTATAAATATTTATGTAAATATTGATTTTTTTTATAAAAAAGAGCAACTTTTACCCAAAAGCAGGCAAAGCAGGCAGGCAGATTGAGTTCTCACAGAATCACCCTTAGAGATCTCTCTATCTGCAATCGGCTACCTGAATCTGTCACATAAAATTTGCTTGCAAGCAACCTCGTAACATTTGCTAGCAAGCAAACTCACAAAATTAACTCACAATCCACCATGGATTGCTCTTTTTAAAAAAAGAGCAACTTTTACCCAAAAGCAGGCCAAGCAAGCAGGCAGATTGATTGCTCACAGAATCACAGATTCACTTAGAGATCTATCTGCAATTGGCTACCTGAGTCTGCACTGAAAAGCTTCAGTCCTAAGCAGGGGTGGGTTCTGTCCACCTCTGTAGAACCGGTAGCTCTGAAGAGCAGCAGACATAGAACCGGTTCTATGTCTGCTGATGTTTTTGCCCATCCACCCGCCCTGGCTCTTACCTGATCTTTATTTCCTGATTTTTCAACTTCAGCTGCTGAACAAGGCACAGCTGCAGTTAAAATAGCAGGGAAAAAGGGCTGCTTCAAGGCTGCTTCTCTGCATGCAGTGTGCTGATGACGATTTACAGGCATACGCGCGGCACGCACACGCAGGCTATGCTTTTACATTAGCTAGAAAGCAAGAAATCCAAGGATTTCCTGCTTTCTGGCTAATCTAAATCTCCTGGCAGAGCAGAACAGCTGATGGTTGGGAGAAAAAAAGAAAAAATAGCAACTTACCAAGCCAGGCAAGTTGGATGGCTCACATGCCAGGTAAGGAGTGAGTGAGCAGGGAGGGGAGAGGCTAGCCAGTGGAGCAATTTGCTGGTTCTCCAAACTGCAGACAATCATAATGTGTGTGTGCAGCATTTGCAAGAAATAATCAGCTGTGCCACCTGGACAGCTGACAAGCACTGTGCTCAGGTGTGCAGCGTTTGAAAATCCTCTTGTTTCCTGCTTTTTCAATCTCAGCTCTGCCACACAAAGCAGCTAAGGAGAGAAAAGCAGGAAATTAAGGACAGCCTAGAGCCCGGGCAGGCAGGTGGGCCAAACACTGAACCGATTCAGTGTCAGCTGCTCTTTGCAGCTACAGGTTCTATAGAACTGGGCTGATCTGGTAGCATCCCACCCCTGGCCCCAACCAAGAAACCCCAATCTAGCAATTGAAATTCAAATGGTAATTGTTTTTTACAGGTCTTTTCTTTTAAGAATTAAAGAAGAATTCTTGAGTGATTCATTGATTGGCAAGCTATACAAGCCAATTCAGTATTCATGAGACACAAGACTGATATTATTCCTAACCTCAAATGATAAAACGTGCATTGTGACATCACAATACAACTTCAGCCATTTTGTACTTGCATTGCAACATTATATAGAAATATATAAAAGGGGAAAACTCCATTATCACAGTTTTCATAACATCCTCCCAGCAGGCTCTCCTATAAAATTATCAATATACAAGAGAATGTTACAAAGCATTTACTTAAATAAATATAATGGGAAAAGTTACAATATGAATAAAAATAATCTAGACAGTAGAGATGAGGTAATTTTTATTGAATATGTTGCAGTAATTTTCAGCTATAATGTAGGAGACATTTGCATTAACAGATCCCTTTGAATTCAGTGGGACTTCTGAATACAGAAATACAAGATTTTACTGCCAACATTTGAAAATTGCTATTATTATTGAACAAGGCTAAAATTGCTGTCATATGTTATATGTTGAATAAGGTTACTTGACTAACTTGATACTCTATGAATAAAAAAGACCTCTATTTTCTTATCATTGTATTTCAAATCTGTATGGAGATGTGGGCAAGAAGCAAATAAGCCTTATCCCTCAGTCTTTAGGAGGACACATTGTAAGCAGAGGATCCACCTGGGATTTGAACCCTGTCCTGGCAGCTGGGAAAGCTATTCTCTATTTGGCATCAGAAGGTAAATATAAAGCATCCTGATATTTGTATTTATGCGGTGTGCAAACTAGACTGCCTAATCTTGTGAGCCCCATCTGTGTTGAGCCAACAGCCATACTAGCTGTGAATTCTGACGTTCTAGTCCCAGCAAACTTAGAGGGCACCTGATATATGGAAAGGCTGGTATATTCCCATAAGATTATGGGGTAATATTGTAATTATAAATATTATAAGTGTTACTAGTGACCTCTCACATTTTAAATTCTAGAAATAAATTAAAGCATGCTTAATTGGTCTCAGTCTTTCCCAGATGCTGCAAATAGCAACAATTCCTAAACAGTGAAGAGGATGGAAGGAAAGGGGAGGGGAGACTTTGCACTTCAGAAATGTACTTTGCTTCAGGGATGGGATCAAATTTTTTAACAACTGGTTCTGTGGGCATGGCTTGATGGGCGTGGCTAGGTGGCCATGTGACTGGGTGGGTGTGGCCAACTTGACATCACTCACATTGAAGGGCGCTTCTCCTCCCCTGGCCTCTTGTGACCATGGGAATGCTGCAACGGTCGTAAGTGTGAAAAACAGTCATAAGTCACTTTTTTCAGTGCCATTGTAACTTTGAATGGTCACTAAATGAACTGTTATAAGTCAAGGCTTACCTGTACAAAAATACAAAAACCTTCTTTGCTTGCAAAAAGCTGCCCTAAATACCAATCATTAGATTAAAAATATCTGCAAGCTGGAGTTACAAATCAGGCAGGGTGCCAGAACATCTTGAGGAATTAAAATAGTTAAAATGCAATGATAACTATCAGCAGCCAACTCTTGTTCATAAAGTGAAACCCTTTAACAGAGAGGTCATTTAAGCTCTCCAGAAAGAGCACACCCAGGAGAAGCAATCCTTAGATCAATTTGCACCACTTAACAACAACACCTAATCTCACTCACCTCGCAAGGAAATCATCCAGATTTAAGGAAAGATCACATGCCCCCAAAAGGCAGTAAAAAAACAGTGCCAAGCTTGTATCCTGCCTCTTGGAAATACAGCCCAAAACGACAGTGCCAAGAACCTTTAAAGCAGTGAGGAAGACCCCCTCCCCAAATAGAAAAAGAAACTATGAGGCAGGAAAAAAATCAAACACAATACAAATAATTAAATCACAACAGTAGCTGTTGCTTATTAAACCAATTACCAGAACAAGTAGACACAGGAACTAGCCAGATTTCTCAACCCAGTTTCTTTTCAGGAACAGAGATTAACCTTTTTCCTTCCAAACAAAGCCGAATAGGGAAAATTATCCCATCAATAAACACAGGATTAAACGTCACCAAGCACAGAATTAAACTTCACCAAAAACTACTTTTAGACCAAAACTCAGAAAGGGTTTGTAAACTCATGTTTGAACGTCAATCTTTCTAGCTAGCCAAGAAGCCTTGCTGAATGTCACTCATCTTGGTTCCTTGTCATTAAAAACTTATTTCCGGCAGCTCTACTTCATTATTCAATTATTTCTTCAAAGTGCTGGTCCCTGCTGGAAGAACTCTAACAGGGGAGTATTTTTCCCCAAGAATCTCCATTCCTGCAGGCATATGCAGTAGATTGGGACATAGAAAACTCTGGGTACAGTGTCAGTGGGAATCAGAGATCACGGCCAACAAATTTGGAAAAAATAGAATTATTCATTGTCAGCAGTCGTACAAATGTGAAAAATTATTCAAAATGATAGAATAATTCATTGCCTGCGTAAATGCTTCTCTTGGGCATATCAGTATTTTTCTCTTTTGTGTGATCTGACAGAGCACTTTCTCTCAAAATCATTACTTCCTCTATCAGATGGTACACGGAAGATTCCACTAAATGATGAATTCCTTGAACGAATGCCTCAAGCAGACCTTTTTAAAAATGAAGTTGTTGTCTCTGTTTTTATTCCATTCTCAAAGGAAGTAAGTCCATGCATTTTTCTCCATCTCTGATCACATGGCCTGTGAAAAAACTAGCATGCACAGTGTTGAGAACTAATCACACATTGTGGTATACTTTGTCCAGCCCATATTGAGATTTTTATCTCTTTTCCTTTTCACTATACTAGCATACATAACCCAAATATTTTAGAAAACTGTTCCTCTCATTATTCAGAGTACAAGTTGAAACTGTACAAGGTTTGGATGGAGGAGAAATTCTGGAGGGATGGGGTGGAGGTTAGGTGGGTTAAAGTAATGCTATTCATAGGACTATAATATTAGTAGTTTGGCTCAATGTCTTGGTGACATTTTCTTGTTTAAAAGCATTAATTATGCCACATATCGCTTGGCTCTGTTTCTTTCATAGGCAGATGTTTTCAAGATAGGCATTTTTTTCACATGTGAACTAAATAAATGAAAGAAAGAAAGAAAGAAAGAAAGAAAGAAAGAAAGAAAGAAAGAAAGAAAGAAAGAAAGAAAGAAAGAGAAAGAGCATTTGAGTATGTAAAATTCTCTTTCTTCCTTCTGCCAGAATGAATTTATATCAGCCTTCCGACAGGCAGATCGTAGAAGAAATGCACTCTCGGTGACAAATTCTGCAATGAAAGTCCTTTTCCAATCAGGCACAGATGTCATTCAGGATCTAACTATTTTATACGGAGGCATTGATTGTACAACTGTGAGTGCACGGAATTCCTGCCAGAAGCTCATTGGAAGGTATAAGTCAATGATACTATTTATTATTTACACAGAGGACTCAGAGAACATGGGTTAATGAAATTGTGATGAAGCCCCATCTAATATGAAAGAGAAATGTTCCTTCTCCAGTGGGGTGGCTTCTTGTTTTCTTCCTTCTGAACTCTCTGTGTTGCCCTAAGGTCCTCCTGAAGATTCTTCAACTTTTTTGGACAGATTTAAGAGGTTGCAAGAAAGGAGTAAATTTGAACATCCAATAATTTTAATAATAGCAAAAGTAGTAGCTGTAATTTCACATGGTTTTATGTAATAATAATTCAAGTATTATAATCTGCCTATCCCAAGTCCTTGGGTAAAAAATCCAAATCCAATCTAAATGTTTGGCTGATGTTTCCTGTACATTTCCCAGATCTGTTTCAGAACACTCACTGTTCACCTCTGTAGAACCGGTAGCTCTGAACATCAGCAGACATAGAACTGGGTCTATGTCTGCTGATGTTTTTGCCCACCTGCCGCCCGGGCTCTTACCTGACCTTTATTTCCTGTTTTTTTAAACTTCAGCTGCTGTGTGAGGCACAGCTGCAGTTTAAAAAGCAAGAAAAAGGGGCTTTTTCAAAGGCTGCTTCTCTGCACACAGCGTGCTGATGACGATTTACAGGCACGTGCCCACAGCATGCAGGAAAGCACATCATAAATCACCAAAACTCGTAAATCACTGAACCGGTAGTTAACCCTGTCGGATCCCACCCCTGCACTGACACAATAGCTAGAGATTTCCATAGGAGGACAGTGTCATATTACTAACTTTATGTATGCTAATAATTATCCCAAAATAAAAGCACAGAATTAGCTCCGCATTCTCAAAAAGTTTATTGTGTAAATCTTGAATTTGTCATTGCAATATTCAATAGTATTGCTACAACTGTCAACAATGATGTAAGCAGTGAGGTTACAGTGCATGATTGTACAGGTAGTCCTCAACTTACGACCTCAATTGAGCCCAAAATTTTAGTGGTTAAGCAAGATATTTGTTAAGTGGGTCTTGCCCCATTTTACGACCTCTCTTGCCTTAAGTGAATCACTGTAGTTGTTTAGTTAGTAATACAGTTGTTACGGGAATCTGGCTTTTTCCTTAATTTTGCTTGTCAGAAGGTCACAAAAAGTGATCACATGATCCTGGGATACTGCAACCATCATAAATTGCCAAACATCTGAATTTTTATCACATGACCGTGGGGATGCTGCACTGGTCATAAGTGTGAAAAATGGTCATAAGTCATTTTTTTCAGTGCAGTTGTTACTTTGAACGGTCATTAAATGAACTGCTGTAAGTCAAGGACTTCCTGTATTTGGAGGGGCTTATTGCTGCTCGTTTAAATTTTCCCTTCTGCACTTTGCTCATCTAAGCATGCTTGATTTATGACTTTTCCCTCCCAGAAACTGGAATGAACAGATGCTGAATGAAGCTTGCCAGTTAATTCTTGAAGAAATCACACTCTCTCCCTCTGCACCTGGTGGAAAAGTAGAATACAGACGCACTATGCTCATCAGTTTCTTCTTCCGATTCTATCTGAAAGTGCTACATGATTTAAAAAATATGGTAAATAATAGACTTTCTGTACACCCAAACGTTTTTTCCAAAGCTATTTCGATGATAAAATTGCCTTGTGTAGATCGCTGGCGGCCTGGGACTGGCTGCTCACATTTTCCTTTATAAGCAAGCTCTGTAAAAGGTGTGCGCTAGGACTGCCATCTTTTCAACCAGACTTTCTTATTGTAATTTTAAAATCAGATGGGCCTGTCTACATTAACTATTAAAAGGTTTACCTTCACAAAATAATCAATGTTTATCAAATATCAAAATGCATCAATAATTTGATAAAACAGCATTTTTTGTATCAGCAATTTGATGATATAGACATCCATAGTGGCTAAGAATAGAAATGAAACCAATAAAAATTTAACTTCATCAGTTAAATTTACACAGAAATATTTAGGACTATAATGGGGATATAGAAAATTGTAACTCTACTGCCATCTAGTCATTGTCTGAATTTGAACAGCTCAGATATGGGGGTAATCCTAGGAAGCTTTCACCAAGAACAGCTGTATAAATTAGACTTATGTCTCAGCAGATGCTATGCTTTCTGATAGTAATTATTTACCATGCTTGCACATAGACTGACATCAGGTTACTACATATAGTTATGAAAATAAGCATAGACTTTCATAAGCATATATATCTGTCCTTTGACTCCAGATTTCTACTCTAAAACATATCCATATATAAAAAAATAATCTATTAGGAAATATTTTGTTAACATGGTTAATTGAATAGAACTAGATTGGAATAAACTAAAATTTGATTTATGTATTCTTTTAGTTGCATTAATTGTTTTAGCCAATATAATTTCCAGAGTCTTAAATGACACTACTGTAAATTAAAATCATAATATTCTGCTATAATACATCAAGAACAGTGGTGGGATTCAATTTTTTTTCACTACTGGTTCTGTGGGCGAGGCTTGGTGGGCGTGGCAGGGGAAGGATACTGTAAAATCTCCAGTTAGAGGTAATGTTTGCCAGTTCTCCAAACTACTCAAAATTTCTGCTACCAGTTCTCCAGAACTGGTCAGAACCTGCTAAATACCACCTCTGATCAGGAAGCTCTTCTGATTTTGCACTATTGTCTGATTCTAGGCATATTGTGGTTAATCTGAACTTGGGATACAAGCTAATTTCACATCGTACTTTATGATATGGTGTTGTATCAACTCCTTCCAGTTTAGAATTTAAATTTGATTAATGGTAAATTTGAATCTAAAATATAAATAGACAACTTACAATGTTCTTTCCATTCTCTACCACAAATAAAACACTACTTAGTGAAGCTAGAAGAGATAAAATAAGTTGATTTTTATAATGCTAAATGATTGTTAATATTACAATGAATATAACAGTACTCTTTTGACTTTGGATTTCCCTCTAGCAAAATCAGTTTTGAAATATTGGTATAATATATTAAATGAATTCCTAACTTCCTACAGTTTCCAGACAACTATCCTAATTTACCGAAGGAATGCATGAATGCTTTAGGTGAATTCTGTGATACACCACCAAAGGGCATGCAAGTATACCAGGTCAGTGAAGTCAGTTTTAAAGAGAGTTAGGTGTAGATAAAAAATATGTTTATCTAAATAGCCAAGAATATCTCAATCAGTTAACAGAAATGATCCTACAAAAATGGGAAGGGGAATTTGTGGCTTGGCTAATTACTCACCTAGTTCTTGAAGGTGAGGGTATTTTGCTCTTGCTCTAGAAATCTGGGCTTTCTGCTATTACTGGGAATATTTTCCAAGTTACATACATAATAGTCAGACAATATTTGATGTAGGTGCCCAATGAGGTCTTTGCAAGTGACAATGATCCTTCCAACACACACATTGATGCCTATCAAATTATCTGCTTTACTTAGTCTTATTTTTAAAAAATATTTCTGTTTTCAAAACATGAGTGGGATGGGGAAATATTGCAAAACAAAGTGCAGTCCCAGTTGTAATCTACATTTGCAACAATGCCTCTCAGGCCCACATAGATGCCAGAGGCATTCTTAGAAAAGAAAATGGGGTGAACCTACAGTCCGGTGGTTGTAGGTTCTGTATATGTGGGTATTGTGACTGTTTGAACCATTTTGTAACAATGCATTTACGTTCTCACTAACTCACATGTGGTTATTGGTTCACAAAAATAAGGAACTCTAAAATAAGTAGAAATGTAACCTTTTTCTCAGGAAAAAAATAGAAAGGGGTTTATAAATGCCATTTTTCAATAGTTTCAGTGACTTCCTATTATGTGACAGGATATAGATCCTCAACAGCCTCCTCAGGACCCTGTGGGACGTCCCATCAAGCATGAGTCTGGTATTAAGCATGCCACTGGTGAAGCTGTCTATGTTGATGACATGGAACCAGCAGAAGGGCAACTGTACATGGCAGTGGTGACCAGCACACGGGCCCATGCCAAAATTCTGTAAGTAACATGAAAGAAGAGGCATGAGAAATGTGTATTTGGGGCCATATTTCCACAGGTTCAGAACACACTTTAAATCCGTTTAAAAGTTTTAAGTTTATCTGTGGTCAGGGTCAAAAGTGAAGGTTATAAATAAAAAGTAAATGAAAAGAGAGATGTTCAGGATCCAATTCTTTAAAATAAGAGTACAAAACAATTTGCAGGCTAGATTTTCTTGTTCACCATATTCATCTCACAAAAAATCCATTCTTAATTTTTACAGGTTTCCTTGTCTTTTCCCTACTTCCAATGTTTGTTTATTTTATTTCATAATTAGTTTTACAAAATGATATACAAAAAGAAAAAAGGGAAATAAAAAATACAAGAAACTGTAAATGAAACAGAAAAAAAGAAATGTTACAAAATTTCTAAACATTGCATATTTGAAGTTTTCAGCAGTACATAAGTGTCTCATTTCAAAAGACTAAATAGTATAAAATAAAATCTCTGATATAATCTATGCCACATACACGCATCATTTTTTTATTAGTATATCAAAATGTGAGAATGAATTTGGAAAATGAATTTGGAGTTTCTGTGTTCTATTACCACCTCGGGCACAAAGCCAGTTCGGTGACTTTGGGCTAGTTGCTATCTCTTAGCTCATTTTGAAAGGCATTTTAATGATTTCTTCCCTTTGAACAACAGGCTCAGTCTCAATTAGGGCACTGTTTGTTTATTGTTAACTGGGTAAAATCAGAAACTGGAGCCCGAAGACAATTTGTAGACTACCTGGTATAGTCTTAAATTGCTTGGAATGATAGATAAAGAAAAATATGTACCCAATTTTTATCATTGATCTTTACTAGGTCACAAAACAAGTACTCTATGTACTGTACATTAGAGACATCATCTAACCAATTCCTTGGACTGAGCTGAATGGGACATATTTCTTCTTTTTTTTCCAGGGCCATTGATTTATCAGAAGCCTTGAAACAACCAGGTGTGGTTGATGTAGTAACAGCTCGAGACATTCCAGGGAAAAATGGTGATGGCAAAGAGGATGTGTTTGCAAACGATGAAGTAATTCTTTTTTGATATTTTATTTCCATGTAACAGTCTAGCTGGCAACTCTAAAACAGGCATAGGAAGGCTGCTCCTAATAAATCTTCTCAGTTCTTTTGATGCTTGGCTCAAGGCTCATGATTTAATTAGGGCAATCGCTGGAATCCTGAAACAAGCTTTATGCACAACTTATGCCAATATTAGTTAGTATAGGAGTTTCTTCCTGTTCTAGGGTTTCTTTACCCAAGATACAGATTTATAATTACAGGTAGTCCTCAGTTTACAACAGCAATTGAGCTCAAAATTTCCATTATGAAGCAAGGCAGTTCTTAAGTGAGTATTGTCCCATTTTATGACCTCTTTGCCACAGTTCTTAAGTGAATCACTGCAGTTGCTAAGTGAATAATGCAGCAAATCTGGTTTCCTTGATTGACTTTGCTTGTCAGGAGCCAGCTGTCAGGAGCCAGCTAAGAAGATTAGAAATGGTAATCACATGATTCCAGGATAGTGCAATTCTCATAGATACATGCCAGTTGCCAAGGATCTGAATTTTGATCATCACATGACCTTGGGAATGCTGCAACAGTTGCACGTGTGCAAACTGGTCATATGTCACTTTTTAAAGTTGCATTGATACTTCGAATGATCACTAAATAAATGGTTGTAAGTAGAGGACTACCTGTATCCTGCTTGCTCAACCTTTTAGAATAATGGAAATTATTGATTTTGGTGAAATAAGCTAACATGGAAATTTTTTGTGACTATCAAAATATCATTTATATGTGCTTCATCGACTACAAGACTTCTATTGTGTTGATCATGGGAAGCTATGGAAAGCCCTACAAGACCTGGGGATACCAGCACATCTGATCAACTTGGCAAAATCACAAATCAGGAAGTCACTCCGCAAATATCCTATGGAGACTCCGATTGGTTTAAGATAGAGAAAGGAATGACAAGGTTGCATTCTTTCCCCTTTCTTATTGAATCTGTATGTTGACATGATCATGAGGAAGCTAGATTTCTAAGAATCAATAATCTGGGTAAAGATTGGAGGTGTCAGGGTTCCAACCAATATGAAGAAGAAACATCAACAATTTTCGATATCCTGACAATACAAGTCTCCTATAAAAAAACAAAGAAGGCCTGGAACATCTGATCAAGGAGATCAAAGAAGAAAGTGAGAATTTTGGTCTCTTCCTGAACATCAAAAATGTCAAAATGGAAATTGATTGTAAAGAGATAGAATGTTTGGAAAAATTCTGTTTCCTAGGGTTGCAATTCGCTCAAAGTGGTGAACGCAGCGCAGAAATAAAATGTTTGATTGCAATGGGTCACATAGCAATGATGAACATGAGCCGAATATGGAAAAGCCTGGCAATCAGCCTGGCAACCAAATGTAGGTTAGTCCACTCTATTGTGTTTCCAGTAGCTACCTGTAAGCAAGACAGAAAGAAAATTAGCTTATTTGAGTTGTGGTGCTGGAGAAGGCTTCTGTGTATTCCTCAGACAGCAAAGGTGACCCACAAGCAACTACTGAAGCACAATAACACCATGGCACTAGAAAGAAAAATCACAAAACTGTGTCTCACTTATTTTTACTGTGTCATGTGGGAGAATTCACTGGAGAAAGCAATTGTGTTGTGAAGAGTTAGTGGTAAAAGGAAGCTAGACTGCCAAATTTATTTTATTTATTTATTTATTTGATTTGTCAACCACTTACAAGATAACAGGTATAAGTATAAACATAGTTTTGAATACATGAGATGGATACGTATAAGAAAAATAAAAAAAGACAATAGGACAGGAATGGTAGGCACGATTAGCGTGCTTATGCACGCCCCCTATGAGATAACATCAGATAGAGCATACAAAAACTCAAAGAAACAGTGCAAGAAGTTATGGACAGACCTGGTGCATAGAATTGCCAAGACTCAGACATGACTGAATGGATAACATCATCATCACCACCAAACTAACAAATCAAGCAAGGAGAAAAACTATTGATTTGAGCACTCCCTCTCCCATAGGAGCAGTCAAAGATTTCCACACAACTCTTCAGGAGAATGTTAGGGGTGCCCAAGATCTATGGGAAGGGGGCGAAAAATATGTTCTACACATTTATAGAGATAAACTGTATTGTATTCAAAAGTCATGCAGTCTCTATGGTTTGGGTTTTCGTGCAGGTAATATTCATTGGGCATATTATTTGTGGTGTCGTCGCAACATCCTTTGAGTGTGCAAAACAAGCTGCAAAAAAAGTAAAGATTGACTATCAAGATCTGGAAGTGATTCTGACAATTGAGGTAAACATTTGGGAAACTTTTAGTATTTTGGTGACTATTTGCCTTAACTGTTTAACTAAGATCACAGCCCCCATAGCCTATCAGCAAACCTGCAGTGATGCTGTTTTTTGACCACTGCTTTTCAATGCCAAGCTGTCTGCAATGTGGTCTCCCTCAGTTGCTTTCAAAGATATATCCAAACTGGGTTTCAGGTGCCGCATCAGTCAAGACTCTGGGCATGGGTGGAGGCAGGGGTGGGATTCTACCAGTTCTCACCTATTCGCTAGAACTGGTTGTTAACATTCTAAGCAGTTCGGAGAACCGGTTGTTAGAAGAAAGTACTGGCCTAATCCTGTAAGGAAGGCAGGAAGGAAACATTCTGGTGTTGCTTACAGAAACTGCCTCTCTGTTAACCCTTATTATGTTCCTGGCAGGACTAGACTTCCTGTCTCTGGAACTTCTCTGGAGTTTTTTTTCCCCCCTCCTTTGATGGTACTTTGCTTGTGTGGAGGGACCATTCAAAGTTACAATAGCACTGAAAAAAGTGACTTATGACCATTTTTCACACTTACGACTGTTGCAGTCATGAGGCCAGGTGAGGAGATGCGTGCCTCGATGTGAGTGATATTGAGTTGACCATGCCCAGCCAATAACATGACCACCAAGCCATGCCCACCAACTAAACCACACCCACATAACCAGTTGTTAAAAAATTTGAATCCCACCCCTGGGTGGAGGTGTTCTGATTGTCATCCAGGATTCTCTTATAGCTTTAAGGAGCGATGCACCACAGGTCACTGAATATGAAACTGTGTTCATTAAGTTGGGCTCTAGGAATCGGTTGAGCTTGTTGCTGTTTTATCAGTCTTACTACTGCACAGCAACCTCCCTGCCTAGACTCTTTGTTCCATTCTGGGTTTGGCAATGGAGTCAGTCGCCCAGTCTTATGATTCTGGGGGACTTCAATCTATCTTCTCTAGGAGTGGAGTCTGAGGTGGACTGAGTTCAGAACCACCATGATGGCCATGAGCCTTCTCAGATAATCCAGAGCCTGACATAGAGTAGTGGTCACACTTCACATCTGGTGAACATGTTGGAGCAATGGCTGTATGATCTAAAATTGGGGGAACTCTTGCTATTGCTTTTGTCATGGTCTGATCACACTCTGATTTCCATGAGATGTTTTAATGCTATTATCCACTGCAGTGAAGTTGGACCCATTAGATTGGTCTGCCCCCCCCATCCCTGGTGACTGATGGACCTGCAGACACTGGGATAAGGAACATCTTATCCCAGTGTCTGCAGGCTGTGAGGATCTGAATGGGAAGCAACAGGCTTCAGCAGAACCCTGGCAAGATAGAGTGGTTTTGGGTTTCGGGGGCCTGCCAGTTTTAGGACTATGCCATCTTGTGTTGGATCAGGTTGCACTCCCGCAGATAGACCCACTGCACAATCAGGGAACCGGCTCATGACTCTTGCTCAAAGAGCAGGAGGCAATTGTGGCTATGAAGGCCTTTGCACAGCTTCAATGTTGTGTTCCGGTTGCACTTGTTCCTAGACTGGGAGGCCCTACTTACAGTTAGTTATGTCCTAGTCACCTCGAGATTGAACTACAGTTTGACCTCAACTTACAACTGTTTATTTAACAATGGTTCAAAGTTACAACAGCCTTTGGAGAAAAGGCTTTATGAACTGTACTAAGACCATTGTAACATCTCCGGGTTCACATGATTGCAATTTGGGTGCTTGGCAATCTGCTCACATTTATGACCAGTTGCAGTGCCCCACAATCATGTGATTGTGATTTTGAACCTTTTTTGCTGGTTTCTAATTGGTTTCCCATTTACTAGTGTCTGGCAAAAAAAGGGGGGGGGGACATCAATTAGGGAAGCTGGATTCATGGAAAGACCATGTGATTCACCTAACAACCATGTGATTCACTTAACACTTATCTCACCTGCTAGAGACTTACATTTGGCAAGTCTTAGGAGGCGGGCCTTCGCTGCCATTGCTAAGTGAATTTGAACATTAATCCTGGCTTGTATATTAGTCTTTAAGCTACTGCTAATCAACTGCACAAGAATAGAGTATTATGAGAGCAGAAAACAACATTTATTTAATTCTGACATCCCTTCCTCCATTAATTTGCTTTTTAAAACTAAAAACTTCAAAGTGCTTTCCCTTTTCGAACAGGAAGCTATTCCCATTCTTTAATTATTTGGAGTGCTCTTTTCTTTTTGCAAGTCTCTCTACACATTTTTGAGAAATGTCTGTTGCAACAAAGAATCAAATCAAAAAGAACAGAGAAAGAAGAAGAGAAGAACTCTATGACACCTTTATTATTTATCTATTGTTTGCCCAGTAAAGCGGAGATGAACCTAAAATAGATTGTGTTTAACTGATACATCAGGGGCTTATTTTTCATGTGCTAACAAGAGCAGATACAGGAATCCTCTGTAGGTTTCCCATCTGCACCATGGGTTTTAGGGAAGCTTCATCCCTTCTCTCACATCCCAATTTTATCTCCCCAATTTTAAGGTTTTTCCAAATGAAAAAATCTCTGATCTGTATTCAGCAGTTGCTCAAAGACATGACTCCTAATTCAACCCCAAAACAGTCAAATCATATATATTCAGCCTGCCTCATTTTGACATATGCAATTCTGGTTGCTTCTATTGTTTTTGTATAATTTAAAAATAGAAAAAAGTATATTTATAAGCACACTTTTTCGCACAATACAAGTATTGTAGATCAAAAAATCCTGTATGCATATTTGGATATTTGTTTGAAAGAGATGTGTTTTAAATGTATTTTGTAATTGAGTAAGACCTCATCTTAAAAATTACACAAGTATAAATTGGAAGATAATTTTAATGTCAAGGTTCCGATTGACAAACCCAAGTGAGTCAGGACTCCGAGACAATCAGAGTTCGGCATTCAGAACCTTGCCATTTAATTTCAAATAACATTAATCCAGGCAGTGTGGATCAGACATTCACCAAGCATCCCTAAGAAGGGGCAGGCATTGCTTTCTTGATGATGTAAGAAAGATAGAGATACTTTAGCTCACATAAAGATAGTACAACTCAACAAAGCCAGTATGCTATACCATACGCGCATCTGAAATAGGTTTCCCATTTATACACATGAAACTGAATGAGCATCTTTACAGAATAAGAATTAGGAGCTGAGTGCTACTCACAGCACACAGGTAATGTCCCTACCTTTGGCCAATATGAAATAATACAGTTTGGGAAATGTTTCTTTATTTTTCATGACAGGTATTTTATTTTATTTTAATGATCAGCTATTTCATGAACTGAGAAGAAGCCAATTGTGTACATATTTGCAATGAGACAATTTCTTAACCAGAGTAACATCAATGCAATTGTACCGAGACAAAATGTGATACATTAATTCTGTATTATCTTCTGAGTTCTAGAACATGGTCTCAAAATTTCCTTCTCTGTTTCAGGAAGCAATTAATCATGACTCCTTCTTAGCAAAAGATAAAAAAATTGAAAGAGGAGATGTGGAAAAAGCATTTCAGACTGTGGACAAAATTATTGAAGGTAAGAAGTATCAGTCCTGAATAACCATGAAGTCCCAGTGATAAGCGGTGTATTTCTATTCATTCATGTTTCATGAAATAATCATATTTTACTTAAATTGTTTTGTGACAGTTCATATTATCCTACAATCATTTTGTAGATGTAATAAGAAAAGAATACATCTTTATATATTTATTATTTTCTAAGAATCTACATATTTCATTACCATGTTTCATTTTCTAACCATTGATAGAATAGATCCCAGATTTTATAAAATTGTTTATCATCTTGTTCTCTAATTTCAAATGTCAATCTACTCATTTCAGCACATTCCAATATTTTCTTAATGATTTCCTCCTGTGATGGTATTTTCTCATTTTTCCAATTTTTACCAAATACAATCCTAGCCGCTGTTAATACATTTATAATCAGGTATTTCAATTCTTTACTATATATTTCAGGTAAAATTCCCAATAAAAATATCTCTGTTTTCAAATCTATGTGCTTTTGTGTCATTTTTTCCAACCATGTGGGGATTTTAGTCCAATATTTTTTAGCATCCGCACAAGTCCACCACATATGGTAATATGAGCCAGGTGTCTGATGACATTTCCAACATTTTTCCAATTTATTCTTGAACATTCTTGCTATTCTTGTCGGGAGAAAATGCCACCTGTAAAACATCTTATACAAATTTTCTTTATATGCTGTTGACATTGTCATTTTATAATTTTGAAACCACATTTTTTGCCATTTCTCTAAATCAGGGGTTACCAACCTGGGGTGCTCGCACCCCCTGGGAGTGTGAGATGATATTCCAGGGGGGGCGAGAAAAGTCCAGGTAAATAATAGGATATTGGCTATATGTTGGCATTTTTATTTATTATTTATTTTAGGGGGTGCGAGGTTCGAGTGAAATTTCTTTAGGGGTGCGGGGTGAAAAAAAGGTTGGGAACCACTGCTCTAGATCAATCCCATATCCAAAATTCTTCCCCCAAACAATCATTTTTTCTTTAACTTGTTCTTCTTCTAGTTTAATTTCTAATAAATATCCATACAATTTTTTAATCACCTTTTCATCAGTACCTGTCAAAATCTTATCTAAATCAGTCAGTTTATCATAGAAACCTTCTGTTTTAGAGTCTTTATCATACCTTGAATGTATTCGGGTATATGAAAACCAATTAATCGTTATACCTTGTTCCTCTAATTTTTGTATAGATTTAAGTTCACTCTTTTCATTCGATATTTTACCATATCTAACTGTTTGTTCCTTTTTATATATTATAGGATAAGAAAATGCTTCAATAGTCGATCCAGACTGGAATTTTCAAATAACATTGTCTTTTAGTCTTCTCCCAGTTTAACCACAGAGACTCCCGTATATAATGTCTTCTAAAGTACCCCTGTGTTTTAGTTCCTTTATACCATAGAAAAGCATGCCACCCCAACAACGGATCATGTCCTTCTAATGTCAACAATCTAGTATTTCTTAATGTTATCCATTCCTTAACCCACATCAAATTTGTAGCTTGGTAGTACAACTCCCAATTAGGTAAACCAAATCCTCCTCTTATTCTAGCATCTTGCAAAAGCTTTAGCTTTATTCTCACTTTCTTTCCTTGCCATATATATTTCAACACGATTTTATTTAAATCTTCAAAGTAATCTTTTCCAAGCCTAATTGGAATTGTTTGGAACAAATATAAAATTCTGGGTAGTATATTCATCTTGATTGTTGATATTCTCCCTATTAATGACAGTTGTAAATTTTCCCATTTCACCAGATCTAACACTATCTGCTGCTTAAGTTTGATATAATTATTCTCTTTTAGTGTACTGCATCTTGCTGTCAAATGTATCCCCAAGTACTTAATCTTATTCGTGACCTGAATTTTCAATAGATCTGCCAGTTCTTCTTTTTGTCTTGATGGCATATTCTTTGTCAAGATCTTTATCTTATGTTTGTTTATTTTCAAACCAGTCACTTTTCCATATGCCTCTATCTTTTCTATCAGTTTTGATGCTGTTTCTAGTGGGTCTTCTAAAATGAAAACCAGATCATCTGCGAATGCTTGCAACTTAAATTCTTCCTATTTAATTTTCATCCCTTTTATATCTTTTTCTTCTCTAATGTTTAGCACTTCCAAGGTTAACACAAACAACAGAGGTGATAGTGGGCACCCTTGTCTTGTTCCTTTTCTTATATCAATAGAGTCTGTCTTACCTTTTTACCTGGTGCCTTTCCATTATTTTGCTTATGATATATAACTTCTATTGCTTGAATAATTTTTTTAGCAAAGCCCATCTGTTCCAGTTGTAATAACATGAATCACCAATTCACATTATCAAATGCCTGTGCATCTAGAAATATCAAAGCCATTTATTTTTCAGGATGTGCCTTGTAGTATTCCAAAGTGTCCAAGATTACTCTCATATTATCTTTAATTTGTCTCTTTGGCAGAAATCCATTTTGATCAGGATGGATAAAATTGTTTAAGTATTTTTTAAGTCTTTCTGCCAATATTGAAGCAAAAATTTTATAATCTGCATTTAGTAGGGGAATAGGTCTATAGTTCTTGATTTGTAATGGATTGGCCTCCTCTTTTGCGGCAAGTGTAATATAAGCTTCTGACCATGATTTAGGTATCTTCTTCTTTAACATAACTTCATTCATAACTTCTAGTAATGGAAGGTTCAACGATTCTTGTAGTGTTTTATAAAATTCTGCCGGAAGTCCATCTGGGCCTGGTGCCTTTCCATTATTTTGCTCCTTGAGTGCTTCAGTTAACTCCATCATTGTTATATTGCTTTCTAACATTGTTTCAATCTCTTTAGGTATCTGGGGAAAATTAGCATTCTGCAAATACTGTTTAACTCTTTCTTCATAAATATTCTCTTGTGCGTATAGTTTCCCATAATAGTCTCGTATGATTTCCTTCTTCTCTTTACTACCATAGCAAACTTGGCCTTGGTCATCTATTAATTGCAATATTTTCCTTGATTCTTTCTCCTTTCTCAATTTATATGCTAACCGTCTACCTGGTTTATTTGCATCTTCAAAGTAATTCTGTTTAGCACCTCTAATTTTCTGTGCTAATTCTTCTTTTTCTATTAGACCCATTTTATGTTTGGTTATATCCATTTTTAACTTAATGTCCTTTTTCTGTGGCATTTTCTGTAGCTCTTTTTCAAGTCCTTTATACTCATCCTCTAATGCCTTAGAGGCTAATCTTTTCATGGTATTTCTTTTCCTTGTATAGTCTATTATCGAGCCTCTGGCATATGCCTTCATTGTATCCCATACATTCTGAATTGATGTATCTTCTTTTTTGTTTTCTCTAAAGAAAAAGCCAGTTCTTTCTCCATCCACTGTGTGAAGTCTTTTTCCTTTAAAATAGTATTATTTAACATCCATCTAGATCTTCTTCTTTGTCCTTTCCATTTAATTGTCATTGGATTGTGATCTGCCCAAGTACTTGTTTCAATATTTATTTCTTGAATATTAGTTAACAATTCTGTTGACATCCATATCATATCTATTCTGGACCATGATAAGTGTCTATTTGAGTAGAAGGTGTATTGTTTAGTTTTAGCATTTCTTTCTCTCCATGTATCTTTTAGGTTTATTTCATCTACCATATTAAAAAAGGATTTAGGGAGAGTCTTTCTGTTTTGCTTTATTATTTTCTGTGCTGTATAGTCCAGTTTGTTGTCTACAATTCCATTAAAATCTCCCGTCATAACTATATTAGAATAGTCCAGTACAATTATTTTGATAAATAATTTTTTATAAAATTCTTCTTGTTTGTCATTCGGGGCATAGATTGCAATCAGGAGTGTTTTCATATTATTGTCCATTATTTCCATCATTAGTATTCTTCCATCATCATCAGTATAAATCAATTTCGCTGGAATGGTCTCTTTAATATATAAAACCACTCCTCTTTTCTTGCATTGTGTCAAGGAGGTAAATATTTTCCCTAGTTTTGGCTGTATCAACAATTGTTCATATTGCTTTTTAATATGTACTTCTTGTAGGCAGATTATATCAAATTTTAATTTCTCTAATTTATGGAAAGTTTTCCTTCTTTTAATGGCTGAATTAAGTCCATTTATATTAATTGTAATCAATTTTTTTCTCTTCCATGGTTATATTTTATAATTAGGTTTGGCAGCTCTCGTGGATCTTGGTTCACGTTGTCCTTTGGCTTCCTCCTTTCCACCAACTGCACCTTCCTCTTTTTCAGTCGTCATTTGGCAGTCCTCTTGGAATTCAATTAGTAAAATTTCTTTTTCCGCCTCTTCCTCTTTCCCTCTGAAAAATTCTGTATAAAATAATTCCGCTTTCTCAATTGAATCAATTCTGTATCTCTGTTCTTGCCATGTGAACATTAAACCTTCTGGAATCAGCCATTTATAATTCACCTCTTTTTTCAGTAGCAATTTGGTCAAGAATCAGTATTCTCTTCTCATCTCTCTCACTCTTCTGGGTACTTGTTTCAAAACCACAATCTCCTTGTCTTTATATTTCAATGTTTTCTCTCTTGCCACTTGCAATATTTGCGTTTTAATGGCTTTCTTTGTAAATCTGATGTGAACTTCTCTTGGTAAGCTATTTCTCATTGCATATCTTGTGAAAACTCGATAAACCTCATCTATTCCATCCATCATCTTCTCTTTAGTTATTTCCAAAGCTTCAGCCAATATTTCTATCATTATCTCAGCTAGATTTTGTCCTTTTTCTTCCTCTATGTTTTGGAATCTGAGATAAAATTCTGATCTGTCCATCTCCCATCTCAGCATCCCACTTTTATCTTGTTCAACCACAGTTAATCTGTTATCAATGTCTCCAATCTTCTTATCTCTTTGTTTATCTTCTTCAATTTTTTGGAATCTCTCATCATACTTCATCATCATTTGTTGAATGTTCTCCACCTTTTCATCAGTCTTCCCTGTTCTTTTTTCAATGTTCTCTGTTCTTTTTTCAATATTCTCTGTTCTTATTTGAATATTTTGAATTCCTTGCATAATTGTCTGGAGGGTCACTTTTTCCTGTTCTTTTTCTTGCTGTAGTAGTGGCTGTATTGAACATTGTCCTCCAGATGGTGAAGAAAAAGAAGTAGAAGTTGAGGAACCAGGGGCTGTTAGTTTCCTACTCATTTCAAACAATTCAAAATCTTCAGGTTCTTCTAGACCTTAATCTACTTGTAAAATAACCAATTGCAATTCCAAATAAAAATAGTAGGAAAAAAGAAACCAAATAATAATAATAATAATAATTTCTTCGGGTTCTTGTATATCTTAATCCAATCGATTGGCTAGATAGCAGTAAAAACTCAAACATGGAAGAAAAAAGCATAAACACACACAAAAAAGAAAAAACTGTTAAATCCTGAAAAAGGCAGAAAAATAACAGAAGAAGTAGTAAGTAGTAGTAGTAGTTTTTAGTAAGAAACTAAAAAAGAGGGGAAAAAAGTTCTTCAGGTTCTTCAACACCTTAATCCAATTAAGAGGTTTCAGGTATAAAAGGATGCATAAGAAAAAAAAGAAAGCCACAAAAATAAAAAACAATATGTAAGGTAAATAGAGAAAAAAAAAATACAAGGGAGGGAGAGAAAAAAGAAAAGAGACTACTCGCTTAAAAAAAAGGAAAGAAATCATTAATACTAAAGCTTTTCCTTTAAAATAAAATGCAGACATAAAAATTTGACTTCAAAAGACAAAAAGAAAGACAAAAATCAAGTTCCAAAAGGGCAAAAATCCAAATAGCTATTACGAAAAGTAAACTAGTAAGGAGGGGGTTTGTTAAAGTAGGAAATAGCGCAGCTTAAAAAAAATAAAAAGAGCACACTGCACCTTGTTTGATTGTCCAAGGCTTTTGTTAAAATTTATAACTCTCTTCTCCAGAGTCTTATCACCTTTTTTTTCTATAAGTTTCAACACCAGACTCCAGTTGTTGATAGAAACCCAGAAGAGCACCTGCAATAATACTCTCCCGTGCTCTTCTCTCTATCTTATCAAACAGGCAATGTCCTTGAAAAGAAGTCTCAGTTCTTTCTCAGCTTTGTCTGGTCAAGAAAAAATAAAATAAAATATTTCCAAGCCTCTAGTTGGCAGTGTTACAAAGTTTCTTTTGCTTTCACTTTCCCCCTCCTTTTCCAAACAAAATATAATGAAAATTAATTAAAAAGGGAAAAAGATATTAAAAAAGATGACTAAAAGGGAGTCTCTGGCCTAAAATATTATAAAGTCAAAAAGAAGAGAAAGTATAGGTGGAAGAAGAAAAAACCAGTCCAGTTTCAAAATATAAAATCATGTATAGAAAATCCAGCAATGAGAAAAAAAAATATTACTTTGACATTCCTGTTTAAAATCGCCGCTTAATCACTTCTGTCAAAACTTTTACAGATTCTTTCTTTTCCTTGGGGTGTCCTTTCAAATCTTAAAATAAAGAAAAAGTTCTCACCAAACCGGCACACTTTCTCTTTCCGTTCTCTTTCGTTTTGGAGCTGTCCCAACTTCAGCAGCTTTTGCCGCTGGCAAAAAGAGCTTCTCCTGGATCTACCAGGGACTGAGATCGACAGGATGCGCTCTTTACATTCACCATCTCTTCGGGACAGTTTAGATCCGATTGGACCGTCCAGGAGCAAAGATATCGGCATCAATCTCAGACCTCCAAGATCGCATGCCATATCGTCGCAACGCCAGTTCCGCCCTCCCCCAGTATATTTCTATAGTGTAGATTCAGTTCGTTCATTGACATTTTGCTTAAACTCAGTACAAGTGAATTTTTCACCTATGGATCAGAAGGTTTGCCTAAAATGAAATATTAATCCTAGGATAATGGCATGAAATATTCCCTGCTTTGATATTTCTTTGCTGTTTATCATTCTGCTTTTATTGTTTTTGGTCTGTTATTTGATGAACTTTCAAGAATTCCCAAACTGTATTGCCAGAGAGATATACACACTGAGGAAGGCAAAGTTAGGATCCAGTTTGAACTAAGTAATGAAATCAGATATTTATCTTGCTGGTACTATTGTTTTTAATAGGTGAAGTCCATATTGGGGGTCAAGAACATTTTTACCTGGAAACAAGTAGTGTGTGTGTCATTCCAAGAAAAGAAGATAATACTATGGATATATATGTGTCCACTCAGGATGCTGCAGGTGTACAGGTGAGATAACCTGAGGTTTTGCCATTGGTTCAGCAGTAACTATGAGGCAAGACAAGTCACATACCCACTCATCCAAAGATTTTTGTGTTCATTAATAATAATATTAAGATTAGTTGATTTTATGGCCTCTGTTTATTTTGTGCTTACAACCAGGTATCTATGGACATTTTCAGTCATCCATGTCATGGTTGTCCCAAAGATGCTTTACAAAAGGCAACTGGGCTTCCTTTTTTTTTCCTTGAAGACATTTTGCTTCTCATCCAAGAAGCTTCTTCAGTTCAGAACTGAAGAGCTTTTTAAATGAGATGTAAAGTGTTTTCAGAGAAAGACAGCCCAGCCACTGTTTGAAAAGCATATTTAGGGTTATAACCAGTTATTTACAAAAATTAAATACAGATTTAAAACAACAAGGAAGGCAATAAAGGCCATTAAAATTACTTTTCAGTTTGAGGTAAACCACTGTTGGAACAGGATCCTATCCTTTGTGAGAGGATAGATAAGAAACCCTGCACCCCACCTCCTGCATGCTTCCTCTGTTTATTTTCATCACAGTGAGCAGAAACTAGAAGGCCTTTTGAAAAATGATTAAGATGAGATTGGGAAGCTCCAATGAGCATAATTCAAAAATCACTTCCACAAGACAGGTTTTAGTGTCTGGAGTATTTTAACTGACTGTAACAGTAGATCTAAAGAAATATGTACAGATAGAATCCCCATACATAGAGTTGGAGTTATATTTGTTAATAAAGCTGTAATGATGCTGTAAATAATTAAATGGGGATATGCTGCTTGACAGGTGTAAACAAACCTGTGAATGCATTTTTTTTATAGAATATGGTGGCTTCTGTATTAGATGTTCAAAGCAATAAGATCATGTGTCATACAAAACGAGTTGGAGGAGCTTTTGGTGGAAAAACAACTAAACCTCCATTTTTTGCAGCGGCAGCAGCAGTGGCTGCAAAGAAGTAAGTACTAAACTAAAGTGCAACCATCTCAAATAACTAAAACCCAGTCCATATATTTAGTGGTTTCTTGTTTATTTTCTCTGGTTTTCTAAAATTATGGACACCAATTTGCTATGAAGAAAATTATTTATTTAGGGTGTAGAGCTATAAAGGCTCAGAGATTCTACCTAAACTGATACTCAGTCACCTCATCCTTCTTATGTTATATAAGAAGACAGGTGGCTGCTTTAAAAGTTAATTGTTTTTAAAGTTGCATCATAGTTAATAACAGTAGAGCAGGGCTGTCAAACCCACGTCATCATGGTATCACATGACATATCACTTTTTTTCTCTTCATTAAACCAGGCGTGGCCATGATGCATCCAGCCCACGGGCCATAAGTTTGACATTCCTGCAGTAGAGTATTGACTACAATGTACCTTCCATATAAATTAGATTGTTGTACTTCTCTTTCTTTCACCAGCTTTTTTGAATATTACAGTTAAGTTATCAGTGAAATGTTGTTAAAGATCCTAATAATCTGATACAGAATTTGTTGAGCTGCTCCAGTTCGCACACATCATCTTCTTTAGATTTAGGTTGAAACTTGATGTCTGTTAAGCTGTTGTATATGAATATTGTGATTATATTGATACTACTTGCATATAAAAACATATATAAAACTTTTGATATCTAATGGCTTGATTTCCAAATGTATCTCCCATAAACACCAGTGTGTCCATACACAACTTTGGGGCCTTTTTGTCATCTTGGGTACCTCACCTGTTTTTATGTTTATCATTTTAGTTAAAATAATTTAATGGAAAATCAGAATGCTATTAACCAAGCAGCAGCTTCAAACATAACTTTTTAAGAATATCCCTAGGGCTGCACTTGCCTGAAAGCATTTTTAAAAGATAAAAAGCCAGTGAGGTACAGTAGCTAAAATGTTACACTGGCACTGAGGATACCCAGGCTCTAACTAAGAGCTTTCCAAACTTGGCAACTTTAAGATTTGTGGACTTCAACTCCCAGAAATTCCAGGAGTTGAAGTCCACAAGTCTTAAAGTTGCCAAGTTTGGGGACCCCTGCTCTAACTGATCCCTAGTCAGAGAAGCTCACTGATATTGTAATACTGGGGCAGTCACCCTCTCATCTTCCTCATAGAAAAATATGTGGAGAAAACACAAAAGGAAGGAGCATGATGTGTACACCATTAATCTCTCTCTCTCCCTCCCTCCCTTTCTTGTATTCTACTTTTATTACTTTTTACAAATAACTCAATGCAGCAAACATATCCATCACACCTTCCTTCTCCTGTTTTTCCCATAATAATAAACCTGTGAGGTGAGTTGGACCTCACAGAGAGAATGACTGGCCCAAGGTCATCCATCTGGCTTTCATGGAACTGAATTTTCTGCTAGTCTGGTGCTTTAACTACAAGATCAAATTGGCTCTTGCATTCTTGCATGAAAGGCATGGTATAAAATTAATTAGGACCAACCATGTATTGTGTTTGCTGAGGAGGGGGGAGGGATAGGGGAAAAGAGACAGAGAAATGTTGAGGGGGCAAAAAGCAATGTGAACTAGAATGACAAGAATCTGTTTGCCTGCTGATTCTTATGGGCATAAAATATATTTTATGAAAGATATGTTAGTGATAAAATTGACACTTATCTATCATAAAATATATTTTATGCCCATAAGAAGTTGGTACAAAAGTAGCCCAAATGCTTGGAAATTCCTGCACTATGACATATGCTCTTTGGTGTCCTAACATAATGTTGCATACATTTTTGTAGAACCGGTTGTCCAGTTCGTTTTATCCTGGAGCGACAAGATGACATGCTAATAGTTGGAGGACGACATCCGCTTTATGGAAAATATAAAGTAAAAGCAGCACTTTTATATACCTAAATTATTACCTCACACAGACTTACTTTGTCCTTGCCCATCAGCAAAAACACAATTTCTTTTTCTGATCTATTCTTTCCCCTTATACCAATACTGTACACAATGTCTTGGACTGTGCAGAAAAGCATGCAGAAATCAGCCATCTACTAGACATAGGGCAGGTTTAACCCAAGGCAAAAAAAAAAAATATTTTAATGAGTTATTTTGGTCACTTCTCTCATGCATGCTTTGGTAATCTCCCATTCAGAACCAACCTTCCTTCCTTCCTTCCTTCCTTCCTTCCTTGTGTTTTATTTGTGACTGTTTTTGAGAAAGATTCAAAAATTGGACAGTTTTAAGTGTGTCATGTTAGTGTTTCATCACCTGTAATAGCTGCCAATCTATTAACAGTTTGAAATATTCCCTTCTTTCAGTTATTTCTTTCCAGGATCTCCTCCTAAGCAAAAGACATGAGTAGCTGTCAAGAAAACTCCCTAAGTGGAGACACATTAGCAATCAAATGGTCTCCCCAAGAAAAAAGCTTATCTGACACACAGCTTATTGTCCTTTCAGCACCATCAAAATTGTTGAAGAAAAAAATTAAAGATGTAATAAATGCTGGTGCTTTCATTGCCCAGAGAAAATTCCAATAAACTTCAGGGGATTCAGATGAAGGAGATAATGTGTTTCTAACAATACTGTTATGATTTTAGGTGGGATTCATGAAAGATGGCAAAATTAAAGCTGTTGACCTTCTGATCTTCATAAATGGTGGATGTACACCAGATGAATCTGAAATGGTAAGTTCCTTTATAATAGAAGACTCATAGATGAGAACAATATATTTAGTGCTAGTTGAGAGAAAAATAATCTTATACTCAGTGGGGGGATTCAAATAATTTAATAACTGGTTCTCTGTCCTAATGACCAGCTGGGTAGGTGTGACTGGGTGGGCATGGCCAACTCGACATCAGTCATGTCGAGGGGCACTTCACCCACCATGCCCACCTCTTGTGACCATGGGGATGCTGCAACAGTCGTAAATGTGAAAAACAGTCATAAGTCACTTTGTTCAGTGCCATTGTAACTTTGAATCAGTGGTGGTATTCAGCCGGTTTGCATCAGATCGGGTGAACCAGTAGCAAGAATTTGGTGTGGGTCACCGAACCGGTAATAAGTTCTGGCTGGCCATGCCCCCCACCTGGTCGCTCTCCCACCTAATGCTCGCCTGATGCTCACTCACCCTGCCCACCTGCCTGACATTCACCTAAGGTATTTCTTTTATTTCCCCTCCTGACAATCAGCTGTAGATAAGATCAGCTGTGTCAAGATTCCCCTTGCTGAGGCCCAGGAAGGCAAAAAATGGAGGGAAGAGCTTAGCCTCCCCCTCCATTTTTTGCCTTCCAGAGCCCTAGAAGAGCCTTAGGGGAGCAAAAACACCCCCCCCCAGAGGCTTCTCTGAGTCTAGGAAGCTCCCAAAACAGAGCTTGGAGGGGTGCTGTGTGCCCCTCCCATGCTCTGTTCCTTTTCTTCCAGAGCCCCAGAGGAGCTTTAGGGGAACAAAAATGACCCCCCCCCCGAGGCTCCTCTGTGGCTAGGAAGCTCCCCAAAATGGGTTGGGGGCTGCAAAAAAGCCACGCCCACCCAATCACATGACCATGCCCAACAAGCCACGCCCACAGAACTGGTAGTAAAAGTTTTTGAATGCCACCATTGCTTTGAATAGTCACTAAAGGAAGTGTTGTAAGTCAAGTACAAAAATACAAAAAACTTCTTCGCTTGCAAAAAGCTGCCCTAAGTACCAATCATTAGATTAAAACTACCTGCAAGCTGGAGTTACAAATCAGGCAGGGTGCCAGAACATCTTGAGGAATTAAAATAGTTCAAATGCAATGATAACTATCAGCAGCCAACTCTTGCTCATAAAGTGAAACCATTTATCAGAGAGGTCATTTAAGCTCTCCAGAAAGTGGGTGGGCATATTTGGGCTACAAAATGCCAAACTAAAGTTACAAATTAACAAATTATATAGGGAACCCAGGTTCAAGACTCCCAAGCTTGTCAGGATCACAATAAAATTAGTATATGCCACAGATATCTAAATAAGCTGGTGTCATGTTACTGAGCCTTATGATCATGAGAGAAAGCTAAAATGAATTGGAGGATCCACACCCCTACATCCTTTTTTAAAAAAATCTTACTATCGATGAGCAATTATGTGCCTTGGCCACTCCAAAGCAATGCAAAAGCACCAAAGGTGCTTTTTCAAGAGGCAACTGGACTTTCTGGAAACCAAGGAAGTCCAATTGTCTCTTGAAAAAAGAAACTTTGGGACAGACTTGGATCACTGAAGAATCCCCATAGACAAGAGACTCCTGTGCTCAGTGAAACTCAGTGAACTCCTGTGCTCAGTGGAAAAATAAATAACTGACAAAGCACCCTTTCACACCCAGGAGAAGCAATCCTTAGATCCATTTGCACCACTTAAAGATACTAGCTGGTCTCACTCACCTCACAAGATGTCCTAAGGAAACCATCCAGATTTAAGGAAAGATCATATGCCCACAGAAAAGTAGTAAAAAAAATAAGTCCCAAGCTTGCATCCTGCCTCTTGGAAACACAGCCCCAAAGGACAGTGCCAGGAACCATTAAAGCAGAGTAAAAAGCTTAAAATACCCCTTCCCCTTTAAGAAAGTCAAGCCCCTAATAAAGCAAAGCAAAGTATCAGCAAAGAAAAAGAAACTCCAGAGAAGTTTAGGTGACAGTAAATCTGGGCATGCTGCTAAGAACCTTTAGCTGTTACTGTTCAGGTATTCCCCATTAGGAGAATGAGTGCACTCAGGGAAATGTAGTGAGTGTGATGTTGAATAACACTCAACCAGCACACAGATACACTGAATAGTAAAATGTAGGTTTTACTTCCAGTAAATGGGTAAACAAAGTCCAACAAACAGTCCAAATCATATGTGGTTAAAGCAGTTAGTATCAGTCCAGGGATAATCCAAAAACAAAGTCCAGTATCATAAACAAAGTTCAGTAAATGGAGTTTGAGAACAGTTTGCAAGACTCACAGCAATCCAAGCAGAACGACGATCAGGCAAAATGGCAAAACAGGAAATGCAAGAAGAAAGAGAGCAAACCAGGTTTCTGGCTCCATCTTATGGCTGTCGGAGGAACCTTAGCTAATCACAATTACAGCACTCTCTTAAAGATACAACAGTATTAAATAACTATCCTGGTTTATATATTGCCAACCCAACCGTTAGGTGACTATCATTCCTAACAGTTACAATGTAATAAGTCTTAACTGAGAAGCAGTTTCTGTAAGCAGAGTAATAACGATTAGGCTAGAAACAACACCAGAATGTTTCCTACCAGCCTTCCTTACAAGATTAGCCCTGTAAAGTGGAAAAAACAACTTGTTCTCCGAACTGCTCAGAAAGTTAACAAACAGTCCTCCCAAATAAGTGCAAACTGATTGAATCCCACCACTGCTTATACTTGCTGATGATAGAATATTTGAATACTTTATTTATTTGGCCAAGTGTCATCAGAAACACAAGAAATCTGTCTCCAGTGTAGAGGCTTACCCCAGTCCTTTCCTCTGCTAGTTTCAGAAAAAAATGACGTTTTAAAGTGAATGGTGAGAAACTGGAAAACAATTGAGTTTCCACTGCACGCTACAGCCTCTGACAAAAATTTGCAATGTGTAAAAAGCTGGAAAGGTCCAAGAAATTGGAGTAGGGTTGCTTTAGGAAGACTTTTGCTTTTATTGAAAAAGGAAAAATAAATGGAGTGTATACAAGGTACTAGGTTCTTTTCTCTCCTGTTTTCTCTGACCTGAAGCCAAATTCACAGCATAGTTACCATACATTGCATAGCTAGAGCCATCTCCCAACATTGTACCATTGGAACTCACTCAATCCAAATTCCTGAGAGCAATCTTCAAAGTCCAGTGTTGTGTCTCTGATGGAACCATACACACAGAGACCAGAATGGTGAGTAGGAGAGCTAGAATAGGCAGACCGTATTAAATTGTTAGCTAAGACTAACACAGTTTTGACCTCTTGATATTAGAGCACAGATTTCAAACTATGGGGAGGCAAACACTGTATAGCAAGCTGTCATATCTGTAGGGCTTTCATTTTCTTATTTACTATCAGTGGATTTCAAACAAGCAACCCTGATGCTCAAGCAGAAGCTGTTGGATCTAGTATGCCAAATTCATGTAGCCTCTGTTTTTTTCTGACTGATAGAGTGAAAATATCATAGCACCAACTGCATATCTCATTGCAGTTGGATATCCTGAACTGGAGAAGGACTTTCACACACTCTAGTCCAATGCTGTGCCCTCCAGGGAGCAGTGCCAGAAGGTCGATACAATATATATATTGTACTGGTCATGGCAAGTATGTCCCTGTGAATCAAAATAGGTAGGATTTATTCAGCGATTTTGCCAATTTTACAAGGAGCTTAACAGAACCCAATTATTCTGTTTCTGAATAATATTAAAGGATTTACCACCCAGCAATACAAATAGTCCTCACTTAACAACCAGTTACTAAGTCACCATTCAACGTCACAGTGGAGACTTCAAACAAAAAGTTCTAACCCAGTTCAGAGTTCCAATGGCACACACACACGGAGTCACATGACCATATTTTGAGCACTTGTGAACTAGCTGACTTTTGTGGCCGGTTGCTATGTTCCATGATCATGTGATAGCAATTTAGTATTTTTTGCCTGATTCCAGAGCATAGGAATGAATTGACTTAGTGTTAGTTAGCTTTACAACTACCATAAAATAAAATCACATTGGTCAAGTGGACACCTTGACTTATGACCGTCATGACTTACAACAGAAATTCTGGACTCCGTTAAGGTCAGAAGTTGAGGACTACCTCTTTGCACAGTTCCTGCTACTTAACATCAGTCTCATGACAATAGGTAAGCTAGCCAAGTCCTGCATAGCTGCATACAAGTAGTCCTCATTTTACAACCATTTATTTAGTAAAGTTACAGTAACATTGAAAAAAAGTTATTTACAACCACTCTTTGCAGTTATAAGTGTTGCAGCATCCCCATGGTCACATGATCAAAATTTGGGCACTTGGCAACCAGTATGTATTTACAATAATTGCCACATCATTTGGTCACATGATTGCCATTTGCAACCTACCCAGTCTGCTTCTGACAAACAAAGCCTTGGAGGAAGACAGATTTGCACAATGACTGCAATTCACTTAATTTCAGTGATTCACTTACCAATTGTGCTAAACAAAGGTTATAAAATTGGCTGCAATTTTTTTAACAACCTCCTCGTTTAGCAATGGAAATTGTGGTCCCAATTGTGGTCATAAGTCAAGGACTACCCATATAAAATAAGGCATATAATAACTAAAAATAGTAGAACCCTCATGGTTATAGTCTGCTAGACATGGTTCCTCCTTTTCATTTCAACTTTACGCCCAGGGTTATGTTTGCCTTCTGCTGCTTAATGACCACAATAACAAATGATTTGAATTTGATTATAAGCTAGCTGTTTATTTTCTACCTTCATCCACATTTTGTGCTGTTTGTGATTTTTTTTTCATATACATAATCCTATACAATAATCATATACAAAATATACATGTTTTATCGAGAAGGCTCTTCATGTGTAGCAGACCAACTCCACTTTGTGATTTGCCAGTGTATTGTATTATTTTGGAGATTTTTCTTTTTGATCGTAGTTGCAAGCTGCTGTATTGTCATGACTACAGTTTCTTTCACATCAAATCATCATGTTTTAATACTTGAAGTTTTTTTTAAAAAGGAGTGTGGGCTGAATTCTGTAGTCACTATTTCTCATATGATAAAGGATGGCACTGGTATATATTCCCACTGTCTTTCCCCACTGGTGTTAGCTGGTGAATGTCAGGTGATAATCTTTTGGACAATAGAAAAATAAAAGGTAGATAGTGACATCAGGAACCTAAGGAGGCTGAGAATTAAAATATGAGGGTAACTCCATAAGACATGACAATTAACAGGTTTATTATCTATTCCAATCCATTAGGTAATAGAGTATGTGGTGCTAAAATCTTTTAATGCATATGATATCCCCAACTTCCGAAGCCAGGGATGGGCCTGCAAGACAAATTTACCATCAAATACTTCATTTCGAGGGTTTGGATTTGCACAATCAGCCTTAAGTGTGGAAATGTGGATAGCAGCTGTGGCTGACTGCCTTGATCTTCCACCTGATAAGGTAAATAAAGGATTGCAAAAAAGGTGTGTTTAGAGTAATTTAGAGTAGGGCCACAATGTTGCTTTGGCATTTGCATATGTAACACAGATATGTCAGTCTTCATTTGCAGAATAGAATTGACAGAAAGGAGAGGGATCTGAATCCCTTCTAATAAAAGATAAAAGATTTATGAAATCTGAAGAGAAACCAGAATATTTCTCCCAGTAAATACTCCTAAGCCTGTTCTCCCAGACAGATTTATTTCCAGTTGGGGAGCTTGGCTGGAAGAGGCAAAACTTCTAAGGCCGGGGATAAACAATACTTCATAGAATCAAAGATTCATAGCTTTGGAAGGGAACACAAAGTTCCTCTGATCTAACCACCTATACCATTCATGAGAGATGGCTGTCCAGCCTCTTCCTAAAAATCTCCAGAGATTTCACAGCTTCCATTGACAGACCGTCCTTTGATATCATCAGGGAAAGTGCTCTTATATTTGAACCAAAATCAGACAGCTACATTTGTAAGTCACAGAGATAATTTCCTTGCACCAACAGGTTTATCTCAGTGTATCATTTTATCATTACTATGCCATCTCAAACAGTACCACAGGCTCATGACAAATATCAGATAAGACCAGTGGTAGGATTCAGTTGGTCTGCACTGGTTCAGTTGAACTGGCTGTTAAATTCCCCCGCCCCCATCAAACTGGATACACTGGGTGCTGTGCTGCAATGGAGAAATGGGCAATGGAACAGCCGGTGTGAGGGAAGGAGAAAGTCGCTTTCCCTCCTTCTTCCCTCATGCTGGCCACTCTGTAGCCCATTTTTCCATTGTAGCACAATGTCAGGGATCTACTTTGATGGGAGGCATAATTTAACAACCGGTTCTCCCAGGGTCAGGTTGGCCATCATGGGAGGCTCATCTACATGTGGGGCAGAGCTGGAGGATGGGGATGGGCCACGCCTCCCAAAACAGCCAATCTGACCCTGGACGAACCAGTTGTTAAATTATTTGAATCCCACCACTGGATAAGACTGAAAATAAACTTCTATCATCATGTAATTGCATGATTTATTTATTGTTTTAATTATTACAATATTTTATACCATGATTCATCTTTGGGAGATAACTTTCTGTCCCAGTTTAAACATTTATACAAATGTTCATTCTGATGGTGAAAACTGAGTTGCCACAAAGTAGCTTCCATGAGTTACAGTCTGGATTTTCCCAAGAAAACATTCTAGATATCTCTGACATGGGTCTTGAGAAAGGTGCTTCAGTGAATCTAAAGCACAATTAGCTTTTTCTAGTTTATAGCCACTAGGATGTATTATAGAATAATTCACCTTTTTGAGAGCAAACGGATATGAAAGATACTTACTGTGAAAACAAACTGTGATTTCTACAAAGAAACATCCTACAATATCTTAACTTAAGAGTGACTGTCCTGAAACAATGCTTCTAGAACACTCTCTTGAGTACTAATTTGGGGAATTTTTGAACAGACTAATCATTTTAACTCAGTGTGGGACACTCTCTGCTTTAAGGAGACTTAGGGCAAGTGGTCCCTGCTGCCTCCTTCTTTGGTCATTGGACTTGGATGGATATAAAACAACTGATGTGACTGTATTCTAAATGTTGCCAAAGAAACGATTTCCATTTCTCACAGAATCCCAGATAAATATTCAGCTGGGGACATAAGCAGTGTGAGAAACTCAAAGATAGAGATTCAGCACAACATTGGCCCTATCAGAGCACTTGGACACTAGCTATTATTTGGAACTGATGCCAATCCAATAAAGTGGGGGGAAAGATGATTGTCTGAAAAGGAACCTCTGCACGTACGTTATTCTGTCCGTAGGCCAAGCATTAAGGCAACGGGACACAATTTCTTTGCTTGACCATAAGGGTGAAGGGAGAAAGAAATACAATATATATTAATATCTTTCTTCATATTGTATTTATAAAATGATCGTTCCAAAGTTGGCCATTAATCTGTTATGAAACTTATTGCTTTCCTATAGCTAGTAGTATCTTTTGGGAAGGGGGAATCCACCAAAGGAATACATAGGAAAATTATATGCATGTTCTATTAGAATATACTGAACAATTTATACAAAGTTGCCGTTTACCACCAGTACTTTTCTTCTCATCTTTACTATGAATATCAAGGGTGGGAGATTTATATTATGTTTAGGAAACATAATAAATCACATTCTTATTGTTGTACAGAACACCTGAACAGAAATGTTTTTAAACTCAACATAATGTATCCTGAACACAAACAGAAAATAGTATACCTAGGGAAGCATCTATGGGAAGACAGAGTAGGAAATAAGGCCAAAGCACTGGGTAGATAGACATCTGTATTTTCTGCACAATGGCTAGCATGCTTGCCACTTCTGTTCATAGCACAATTTTTTGTCCAGTCTTCAATCTTTTGGGAGAGGATTATTAAGAAGATGGTCAGGGTACAACTACTGAGAATCTAGGAAAAAATTATCTGGACTCTTTTTAGGTCAAGGCATAGTACTGAGACATCACTGATAGAGCTTCTGGCAGAGTCGACATGGGAATAATAATGAGGTTGGGGGTTGAAGGGAGAGAAGTCAAGTTCAAAGCTCCTGATTTGTGGGGTGCCATAGAGTTTGACATTGTCACTGCTCTTGTTTAATATCTACAGTGGGAGATGTTTAGGGTAGGAATCACCAGTATGGTGACTATATTCAGCTGTACAGATGGACCCTGGCCAACCAAGCAATTCTGTCAAGGTTTTCTCTTACCCCTGGAAACAGTGGTTGGGAAGGACAGACTCAAGCTAAGCACTAGCAAGACTGGCTGTGGCTCTTTGACTACCCAGTTCCAGGAAACGTCCCCTCTGGTCCTGAATGGGGTTTCACTAACCCATTTAGAACTGAGACATAGAATCATAGAATAACAGAGTTGGAAGGGACTTTAGAGGTTATCAAGTCCAACCCCCTGCTCGAGCAGGACAGTCTATTCCAAATATTAGCTTCTGCCTAGGATCGAACTCACAGCCTCCCAATTGTGAGGCCAGAGCTCCACCTCTAGGCCACCGGAGCTGCACATTTTCAGATGGTTTCCCTGAACTCTCATTTCCTGCTCAAAGGACAGATGGCTGTTGTGGACTCGACCTTTGGACTGCAGTGATTTTTTTTTAGCATACTAAAGGCATGATAATTGTTATTAATGCGGAATATATAAAGGCACATACCAAGTTTTATATGCTTTGTTAAACATATGGAGCAATTAAAAGTATTTTCTGTGTTTCTACTGAAGGTCAGGGAGATGAATCTATATAAAACGATATCTGAAACCCCCTACAAAGAAAAGGTGGATGCCAGAAATCTGCTAGCATGTTGGAAAGAATGCTTGAAGAAGTCTGATTACTACATCCGAAAAGAAGCTGCTGAGGAATTCAATAAACAAAATTACTGGAAGAAGAAAGGAATTGCAATCATCCCCATGTTGTTTTCAGTTGGATATAATGTCACATTATACCACCAGGCAAGATGTTCACTTTTCAGAATGTGATCCTCCCAAAAAAGTAAAATAATAACTGCAAGAGAACAGCAGTTTTGACGGGATGAGTACATTTCCTTTGGGAAAATGCCACAGTGAGAAACAATTCTCTTTTCTCCAAATTTCCAGGGCACAGCTCTTTCTTCTGCTATATATATTTATATATTCTGCATATTTATATGTAACAAGCTCCTTATGATATGTTGTTTAGGAAGAATATTGCCTTCATTATAAGTTGTAATAAGGATTACTTTTCAATATTTAGAAATTTTAATTATTTGAGAAGTCTTGAATAATTGGTCGGTCCCATGTCATATTGAAAGGTATATCATTTTATAAATCCTTTTGGTGACTTGAAGGGCATTTTCCCCCAGATTCCAGCTTCAACCCTCATCCTCTCGGTGAGCACTTTTTCTGAGGCTAGAATAAATTTAAATTGTCATTAAACAAACAGTCGTAAGTTGAAGACTACCTATATTGTAATTTTGAACAATGTCATAACATTAAGTAGACTAATAGTAGTAAACTGATCTACTTGAGATGCAAATCAACAAATCATAAGATGTTTGTTACTTCACTATTCAAGTAAAGCAAAGCCCCCAGAGGCTTTCTAGCCCATCACTTATCACGAAGTCCAGTCTGTATCTCATCATTTTAGAGAATTCTTTCTTTAATCTTTGTTATTGTTAGCCATCTTAAGAGTCTACCATGATTCCTGTTGACTACATGGACAGTTCTATGCAGCTTTCTTGGCAACATTTTGGAAATGGTTTGCTAGCACCTTCTTTCTACCTAGGGTTGAGAGAGAGAGATCGACCCAGGTGATTCAAGGGAGAACTCATAGTTTCCAACTTCTAGTCCAAACAGACTTGTAACATGTATAATACTACAATATTATGCTTTGATATTATGACTCATTTTATCCTTTTTAAAAAAAAAATTGTTTTATACTACCGGTAGATAAAGGATACTTTGTTTCTAGGGCAATTCTCTATATGTTACTTCTGTATAACAAGATTTAAAAGATTAAAACTAACATTTGTTAAATAAGTAAATAAATACATCTCTATTTTTTGTAGGCTGCTGCTCTGGTTCATATTTATATAGATGGATCAGTGCTACTGTCCCATGGAGGATGTGAAATGGGACAAGGAATTAATACCAAGATGTTACAGGTAATTAAGATATATTAAAAATCTAATATTCCTAACTTGCACAAAGCAATCTTTCCAAATTGAGTGCCCTTTCCATGTGTTGAATTACAACTCCCATCATTTCTCTCCAGCATGACCAACTCATCTGACAGGCAGCAGCTGGGGAGGGCTACTATAGAATGCATTTAGGTTACAATATATTTATTGTCCAAAAATAAATATGAATGAATGTTCCATCGTTTGTTTATCAAATTACCTCACATTTCCGCCCCACCTACCCTGCATACCAATGCTGTTTGTTACGGCACAGATATAAACTTTTATTTTGGTATAACACAGACACAGAACAAAAAAATATATATGAAAAAATGGATGAAAATTTTCAAAGAAACAATCGGAACAATGGGAAAAATTATGGATCAAATCCATAAAGCTTATCCCGAATACAACTCCAAAGAAAATTGGATACAAAAAGTTTTCTAGATGGCACACAAAACTATCAATAATTTCCAAGATTTAGCGACCATTCAAAGTTATAATGAACCTCCCTGTGGATATTTATGAACCAATTCTGAAGTTCAGGTGGTCACCCACACACCCCCAATAGTAATCTGACTGTATTGGGCGCTTAGTACCAGCCCATATTTATGACTGTTTGCAGCATTTTGCAATCACATGACCACATTTTACAAAGGTTTTGCCAAACACTGACATTTACTTCTGGTTTTAGCAAAACCAGCCCATGGCAAACCATTCACTTAACCATGGAGTATACTTAATGACCATTGCAAAATAATGCCTTAAAATCAGGTTGGTCATATGGGTGACCATTTTATGACTGTCACAACTTACAGCCACAATGGATAGGCTCCACTGTGGTTGTATGTTAGGGATTACCTGTACTGGAAAGAGAAGGGAGGGAGGGAAGAAGAGAGATGTATGTATGTATGTATGTAGTACAATGCAGAAAATTTGTATATTTGAAATGAAATCGTATTTTTCTTACGGAATGTACAGAACACATTAACAAGAAATATCATAATTTAGTGAGATATACATGCTTATAGCAGTGAGAATAAATTTTGCACAACACCGGAAGAAAGATTGAATTCTGACAATATCTGATTGGGAATTTAACCTTGGAAAATATGCAACAATGGCAAAATTAACAGCACATATTCACAATAGAAGATTAAGTAAATTTAAGCAAGAATGGTTCCCATACACAGAATATATTATGCAGCTTGGCAAATGTAAATGGCTATAGTTTGACTTCTAAGGGGACCTAAATGTTTATAAACACTGCAAAATAGTAGAGGCACAAAAAGAGAAATTAGAAATGAAATAGCCTTATTTCCTTTACCTTTCTAAAAATATTATTCCTGTTTATTTTGTTTTGTCTTTTTTCCCTTTAACATACACAATCCATAAGTAACAATACTGACAGTAACAGTATTAAATATCCAGCTTAAGACAGAAACCTTTATTGTACAATAAATTTGACGTTATTTGCAAACGCTTTTAATGCTATATTTACTATGGATGTAAAATGTAAAGAACCTCTCAACATCCATATTTCAAACTATAGTTAACACTGTGGTTTTTCTTTTCCTCTAACTTTAAACATTTAGGTTCTCTAAACATTAGAGTTTCAATAATCTCTAGTCATTACTGTATAGATGTTGTACTGAAATAATATAAAGTATTATAGGTAGTCCCCAGGTTACGACTGTTTGTTTAGTGACCATTCAAAGTTACAAAGGTGCTGAATGAGGGGAATTTATGCTCTAAGTTGAAAACGTTGCAGTATCCTTGGTTGCATGATTACAAGTTGGAAGCTTTGCAACTGGCTCAAAATTACAATGGTTGTGCTATCCCATGGTTGCATGATCAGCATTTGTGGCCTTCCCTGCCAGTTTCCCACAACCAAAACCAATGTGAAAGCTGACAGGAGATCACAAGTTGCTCTTATAAGTCACTTTTGTTTCTGCCTCCTATTTGCCAAAAAATCCCCTTTGCAGGTCATAGGATATTGTACATACCCATGACACCACCAGGCCAGACTCCTTAATGCATGTCCACAGCATCTCTTTGCATTCTGTGGCAGGATGGCACAAGTTGTCCCTGCAAGTTGCTTTTGGTCCTGATCCTTTTTTCCAGAGGATCCTGCATGGGGATCTCATACTCCATAGGACTTGCCTGCCGACACTCCGTAGCATCTCCCTCCGGCATCTGTTTGCACTCTGTGGCACTCTCCAAACCACCTGCACTCTGTAACTTCTGTCCATGGCAACGGCCTGCTCGAACTCCATGGCATCCACCCACTCATACTCCTTAGCACCCACCTGTAGCTCTTCCCTGCCATCTTGCTTGCCTGGTATTTGGTTTTGAGGACCTCGTCCCATGTCACAGTCACATGGGGACCTCATTTAACAACCCGCAGGGTTCACCACTAATTGATGGCAGTGTGGACTGCCAAGATTGTCATTGCTAAACAAAGAGTTCACATGAGGTCACACACTTTATGATCACATGTTTAACAACTGAAATTCCAGTCCCAACTGCTGTCGTGACCCAAGGACTAACTGTACTTATGTCTTATAATAATACATTATTTAAACAAAACTTTCCCTGTAATAGTAATTGTAATTTCATTTTGGATTGTAACTCCAGGGAGATTACAAATGCTAATATTTTTTTCTTTTTTAAAACCACAAGGTGGCTAGTCATGAATTAAAGATACCGCTATCTTACATACACCAGTATGAAAGAACGACAGTCACAATACCAAATGCAATTGTTACAGCGGGATCAATCAGCACAGATGTCAATGGGAAAGCAGTCCAGGTTAGATGCATAATTGGTGGTGTTCTTTTCAATTATTTTGAAATGTGATGGAACTTAATCCTTCTGATATTAAAATATACCTTTTTGTGAATAGGAAACTTCCTTTTTTTCTAGATGTTGCTAGATTTGAAAGATGGGGAGAAGCTCAACGCTAGAGCTTCTGCTGTTTAAAAGATCAAACCATTACCGGTAGTGAAAGGAAAGACCTATGCCTCTAGAGGCTTCTTGCTGTGAGAGTAGGCAGTGCTGAACTAGATGGGAAAATGTTCCAACCTGATATAGGACATTTGTCTGAAAAGAAATAGTTTAATGTCCCATTAAATTGTTTAAATTTTTCACTTTAAAAGATAGGGCACTGCCAGAAGTTGCCATCTTTTTCTGACAAAGATCCTTCAGTTTCACACCTATATTACAGTCATAGTGGAAGTTTCTTCTGCCTTTATACAGAAACTGAGTTCACGCATCATCCTGAAGCATATGTGATTTATTTGGTTTTGACACTTGTGAACTTAGGCAGCATCTGTGGGGGAACAGGGCAAGGAGTGTTTATTTATTAGATTTTCATTCTGTCTTTACTTCAAGAGCTCTATATGGATGCATGATGGCCCACCCTTTTATTTTTTTCTCGCAGTAACAATGCTCTATGAAGTGGGTTGGGCTGAAAGTGTTTGGTCTAATATTACCCAGTTTCCATGGCTGAGGATGAGCTAGAACATTTTCTCCTTAGTGCTAATTCAAAATTTCACCAACCAGAGTTTCAAATACAAAAAATAGTTGTGATTTTATAGATCATACCAAATATGATTTACTGCAACATATGAACTTACTCAATATCTTTCCATGCTTCATTTGCCTGTTTTTAGTCAATTGGTGTACAGTAGACCACAAATTTATGCTTTAATATCTTAATAAAAGGAACAGGTATTATCTTATCAAATATTTAAGTTGCTAGAGCATTATTAACAAACAAAACAGATCAGGTTTTTTTAAATAGAGCACCTTTTTCCTTTACAAAGAGATTGAGCTCTAATGCCTGCAATATCCAAACAAGTCTGGGCTAAAACTTGCAAAAAGCTCACAGAAATTTTTGAGAATTAAAGAATCTGCTTGGGGATCTGCTTGGGGAAACTTTAGTATATAATACTTGGCCAGAGAAATTCATTTTGACTTCATGTAAAATAGCATCTTCATTCCACTGCTCTGTGTTATTGTGTAGTTGCAGAACAGTAATTGAAGTTCAGTTATGTTTGCTTTCAAAAATAATTAAACAGCTTTATTATTCTTTTCCTCATAACAAGTGCTCACGTTTTCTGTTGTGATATGCAAAGCAGAGTATTGTCTTCTTTTGTACTGCATTTTGGCATGTGAGATTCTGTGATGATTGAAGAATTTTGAACAAAATTGTAGTTTCTGTTAAGAAAAAGTCCTTCGATTATTCATGTCATGAAGGTTAACATTAAAAATGTCCAATTCTTGCAGAAAATGCAATATTTAAATTTGTCTTTTAAAAAAAAAATTTGGATAACATCTTAACAATAAATGTATTCTAATTAATTTTTTAGAATTAATTAGAATTAATTTAGAACAGGACTAATTTTTCCTGTTTTCTTTGGTATCATCTTCTACAGAATGCGTGTCAAATTCTAAGAAAGCGCCTTGAGCCAATCATTAAAAAAAATTCTAAAGGAAAGTGGGAAGACTGGGTAGGTATCATTTACATTTTTAAAACAGAATAATTTTAATCCTTTTAGTAGCACGTCTTCAGGAGAATAGTTTTTGACATATTAACCATAAATATAGGAACAGCACAGAAGTTAAAGTGAACACCCTATCAAAATAGTCAGCAATTCTAAATTTATCTAATAGGGAGCATTGTTGATATATGGCACTTCTTGATACCACTGAGCTTTGGATTATTTAAGTTATCTAATTTCAGCAATGAATTCATTCTAATGACATCTAATCTTTACTGATGCTCTGTGCATAGGGACTCTCTTAGGAGCCTAAGAATAGAATAATCAACTCAGTATTGTTTGGAGATAATCCTTTCCCTTTTAAATGAACATTTTGGATAATATTTTTTTTTAAAGAGTAAGAAGCTATAAGTAAATTCAAGAACATTGGAAGTGGAAAGTGTGTAGAGCACTCATAAAATTAATGTTTGAGGTAAGGTGGCTATTCCATGCAAATTTGTCTAGAAGCATCTTCTATACACAGTCTTAAAATTCCATGATGTGGATCCAGGGAAGTTGTTTAATGTCAGCAAAGATACATTTCTGGGGAGGTAATCCTAGTTGTATAAGCAGAGAACAAATTCAACATAACTTTTTTCTCACCTCTCTTATGCAAAGGAGAAAGGCTGACCTTTAATATCCCCAACTTGGTTATTTTATGCACAAATACATTTTTGTCAGTATTACAAATATTGACACTTAACAATTTACCATTTTCAGATTAAAGCTGCCTACGAGGAAAGCATCAGCCTCTCGGCTACTGGCTTCTTCAAGTAAGCAATTTGTTCTGAATTCCTTTTTTTTAAATAGAGTTTAATTTGGGTTTTCACAAAACATACAAATACAAATAAAATATCTTTTTTTTTAGAACAGCATGCTCCCGGGTTATCACTTCTCCATACAGACATAAGCTCAATTACATATTCATCTTATGTATTCTAATCCATATCTTATAACTATTTTCACAGTTTTCTCAATAGTTTTTCCCTTTCCTTGCTTTCTATAACCTTATTTTTAATTATCTCATTCCTTTCTAAGTATCTTTTTCTAATTTCAGTATCTTTCTAATCAATATTTTTATACTTTTGTCTATCCTGTTTACAATTTCATAATTTCTTTTCTCATAAAACAAATTTTCCCCTGTAATTACTAGACTGGAGTGTAACACCTTTGTATCTTTTAATTCTGATCCATTCAAATCTTGTTTAAAGTTTAAATTATGCCTTTACAGTTATAACATTCATTTTCTAACCTCTATTTTATAACATATAACTATTATCAACTGAATTCTGCTTGGTACATTCCATTAAAGATACATACTAAGTTCTTGAAAAAAATGTGTGTGTGTGTGTGTGTGTGTCTATATATATATACATACATACATACATACATACATACACACACAAATACTATACAGAAGCCTGATGATGGCAGATGAGATTCTGTCGAAACGTTGCTACAACTTTAAAAGCACAACTATAATGACTTGGGAAAATACACGAACAAAGCTGAATACCATACATATAAATACCCGTGAAAACTTAAGAAAACAAACACACACACACACACACATATATATATATATATATGTGGATCTTTGGTTGTTCGGGTTTTCTCCCGCGTAAGATTCAAAGTGTCTAGGCAACGTTTCGATGAAGTCTCATTCATCATCATCAGGCCTCTGTCTTTGGCTCTTGCTTTTCAGAGTGATGTGAGGTTGCAGCTGCTTTTTT